>CAEGAG010185841.1:0-77016 GCA_903067065.1 Brachyrhaphis terrabensis
TCTATCTATCTATCTATCTATCTATCTATCTATCTATCTATCTATCTATCTATCTATCTATCTATCTATCTATCTATACACTGTTGAGTCAGAATCATTGTATTTATGTTCATAATGTATATACTGCTGGACATTTGTGATAGTGACTGTTTGTACTAAACAAACAAACAAACAAAAAAGAAATCAAGCATAAGATTAAAACAGTCAGTAGTATTTTAAAGAGCGACATGTCTTCTGTTGCGTAGCCTCAACTGTTAGTAACTAAAGATATTTAGGAATCTGTACATGACATGGTTTTGTGTAGCATATACTGGCATAATAATAATCTGTCAGTGAAAAAAAAAAAAAACAACAAATCTGTATTTTATTAAAGCTGTAGGCTTCTAAAGGTTTTAAAAGGCGATCACTGCTAAATTGATGATACATGTGGTACAAGACGTTTTAAATGTTGTAGATCTAGGGCCTTCTGTTTATCAATTCTGATTGATTTCAGTCAGATTTTTTCATAGCCCCTATAAACTATACTCTTGTGAAAATGACAGTATTTGTTGTATCGTGACTGAAACATAATAAAACATGTCGGTGTGAGGCTTGCTTAATCCGTTGCGGTTAAAAGATTTTGCCTTTTTTTTTTTTGGTTAAAATCCAACAGTTATTGTTCTTTTTTTATTATTATTTTAATTCATCATTTTGCGTTTTTACTAAATTCTTAAGAGCGCTCGTTTTCGAACACAACCAAACACTTCATATCTGAATGATGAATTAAAATGATCCTGCTTAGTTTTAAGGCATTTCTCACCCCTGTTCTTTTCTTTTCTCGCATACTGAGGCTTTTTTACAAGATTATTTTTAAAACAGGTATTTGTTGCTTGAACTTCCATAATTTCACCAACTATTACCACAACATTAGAATGAATATGTTTTCCGGTTGTCTCGGCAAAAATGAAGACAAAGAAATGAAAGAAGAAGAAAAAAGTTAAACTACAAACGAGGAAAAATAGTTCGGGGAAATCAGTAGATGAGGGAATTTCTAGACATAAAACTCTACTGAAACTAAAAAAAAAAAAAAACTCTACAAAAGATATAAGTTAAATGTCTCTATCTTTAGCGCCACCCATTTTCTACCTGTTTTACTGTTACTTTTAAAGAGAGAAAACACCACAGAACGATGCTGCCACCACAATGTTTCACCGTGTGATGTTATGACAGCGCTATGGAGTCCTTTTAGTTCATGGGCAAGAGTTAGAAAACAATAAAAACTAAACAAAAGCAAAAGAAGTACAAAAGACAGACCAAGAAATATTAAGCCACAAAGTATGTGATTCCATAAACGTGTTGAGCTGAATCTTACTTTTAAATGTCTTCCGTATGGTCCAACTTATGTTCAGGCATACATTTGTTGCCTAATTTGATTGATTTGAAAATAAATTGAGCACTGATGTCCAGTCAGTGTAATAAAATGTACAAATGCACTTATTCCTAGATGAAAAGTGAAGCGCAATACGCTCAGCATTCAGTTAATTAGCATTCAGTAAGAGTAAACGCTCCCAGCTGTCAATAAGAGGTGTGGCATTTAGCTTCTCGCAGAGCTCACTCTGTCATCCAAAGGCCTTCCCAGCCATAGGCAGCAGATGGCGATAACTGTATGCTGATCCTTTTAAACCAAACCGTGTCTTCAGTTTGTTGGTCAGGAGACCATTCCAGAGGTACGCCAATTTTTATATATATTTTTTATCCCCTTAATTAAAGTTTTATTCAGGGATATGTTCAATTTTCTTGCTCTGCCTCCGAACATTTAGCTTTCTCCTCTGGATGCAGCTACACATGGATAGTGATCTACACCAGATGGCGATCCTTTACTATTTATGTCAGTCAAATGGATTCACGCTGGGCGGACCGCTCAAATGTTTTCAGACTCGGTCCAGAAGTTGATGAACTCTACAAACACGCGTGTAAACATAGAACACAGTTATGGAAAATACATGAAAAAAACAACAACAATATTTCATTGCTATTCTTTAGAGTAATATTACAGAAGTCTTTTGTGTTTTTAGAGTGAATGTATTTATTTTTATTCTAACTTCTAATTGAACATTGATTTTTGTCTCATATGTTGTTTAATGCAAGTCTGACAGTTTCTTTAAACGCATTTCATTCTCTTCCATTGGTTTTAAGTATGTTTCTACAGTTACTGTGATCGTTTCTGACATTTTCAGTTAGCTGATAATACATTTCTGCTTCTTAGTATTATTTTTGATTTATTTCAGCCTAATTTGCTTGTTTTAGCATGTCTTCAGTTTTGATGTTGTCTTTTTTTCTTTTTACATCCATTGCTACAGTCCTTTTGTAGGTGATTGTTTAGACTTATTGTGAATCTCTTAGTTATGGTTTTACGCATTTTTAATAGGTTAATTTAAACATGAATTGGACTTCAAACAAAGCCCATATTTCAGTCTACTGATCTATGTGATTCTAATTTAGTTGGTGTCAGTTGAAGGAGTAATCTAAGATACGGATAGAAGTTGTAATCTTCTTTTCAACCAAAGAGGGCGCCACAGTCCTTTTCACTATTATCATTTACTGTACTGTTAACTCAGCAGGTGAAAGTATCTACCAAATTGAAAAATAGTGGTAAAAATACTTGTATATTTACTCATTAAGCTGAGAAAATAATAATAAAAAATGGATAGGATGAATAATGTTGCATGTGATGTATATAGCCCAGATTTAGGAATGACTTCAAACTTGACTTGAGTGTTACTCTCCGATTTCAAACAAAAATAGTTGTACAGCACTCTGTGGGTCTGTGGTATTATGAATTCAGCTACTTGAATTTCTGAACTTACAAAGTCCAGCTTTGATAATACAGAGAAAACACAGAATGTATGAACCAAGTGAGTTAACCTGTGAAGCTCTAAGGGACACTTGGTTTTGTTTCAGTAGGTTACTAATGGGGCCAAAAGAAAATTAGCTACTATACACAACTGGTTGATTTCTCCGATTGCACTTTTTGGTTAGTGTACACATTTGTTTTGCAGCTATAAATGAACTAGTAAACAGAGGATGTGTTGACATGTTAATATGTCAGGGTTTTTGTTTCCAACTATGACTCAACTGTTTACTACATAAAAACAGTCTTGCTTATAGGACTTTGATAGTAGTGCAGCAGTTTGGTTAACTGGAATTTATGCTTCTACTGGGTAGAATAATGCACTACTTAACACAAAAGTGTTACCATGAGTGATTTGAACTGGTGCAGCAAAAAATATTAAACTAGTGTAAGCAAAATGTTCAGCTGCAGTGGACATTTTGCTTACAAAAAGTAAGCAAATGCCATACCTTTATTGCTGGACCACTTTGTTAGAATGGATTATAAAACAGTTATTAGGCTACTGGAAACAAAACAGGGAACTATTTTTTAGGTTGCCCAATTGAAAAGTTCATTTAATCTGTAAATGAATTGCATTGTCTTAGGCTGCAGATTAAATCCACCTCAAGAAGAGACGTAAAAGTGTTGATGTATTTATTTACTGTATTCATTGCTGCTGAAAGACAACAGAAAAACACTAAAAAGATGTTGTCGATTTAATTAGCTTAAGATTATGCTTTTGTTATTTGTGGAATTTGGCCATAAACTGAACATTTCACCCCACCGTTTGTAGTTTGACTTTAATGTTGCTTTAAACAAATAAAAATACGAAGAAAACGCAAACTGGGCACCGAGTCAAGCATCGCTCCAGCCTTTTCTGCTAAAATCGTCCCTGTGAGTCAGAGTCTATTAAAAAAACAGAGAGATAAAAGCTGGTTATGTAACCCAGGACCTATAGCACTCTTTATCGAGCAAAACAGAAGGAAGAACACAGATTTCTATCAAGAAATTTAGTTCTCAAAGCAACTTCTGTGCTTCAAACAATAAAATCACAGCACTTCATGAGTGACGCGTTCACGTCAGCTGGTTGAGAGGCGCTTGACTTTTTTTTTCTTTTTTTTCGTGAGCATCTATGAAGCGCTAATGATCAGCGAACATCTGACCGATGGATGAACATGTGACCGTTGTGTGGACCCGCAGTCACCGCGACACCTGACAGGATTTCACACAGCGGAAGGTCTCTGCTCCTGCTCCTTCTTTTTGGAGCCAGATCACTGCCGAGTGAGGAAGAGGAGGAGGATGGATACCACGGAACAGGGAGCTCAGGTAGAGCCACTGCTGCTTTCGGTAAAGCGAACTGATTTTCTACATAGGACAACTTAAGCTGTCTACTTGTAGCTCCTGTTGACTCTGTCAATATGTAAAAAATGTTGTAATCCATTACTAAATGCCAGAATAATGACAGTTTGCTGTCACCATTGACAGAAGTTGAGATTCATTTCCTTATTTAGTAGTGTTTGTTTTATGGCTTTGGTCAGACATTTCATCCTACAAGTTTTTCACAGTGAATTTTGTTCCATTCCTCCTAACAGAACTATAGCTAAGTTATATCTGTATGTCTTTTTGCTTCAATGAAAGACTCATTTCTGTTCAAGCTTTAACTTTATGGCTTTATATGTTGTTTCAATATTTCCACATAGTCTGCTTTTTTCATGATGCATTCTATTTTGTAAAACGCTGAAGTCCCTCACATGCAACATAATGCAGCCACCCCCATACATAACAGCTGGGACGGTCTTCTAAGGCTTGCAAACTATTTCCTTTCTCCTCTAAATGTAGGGATGGTCACTGTGGACAAGGACTTGGATTGAGATGTGTTCGCTAGCTTCTTATGTTAGTTTTGGAGTAATTGCTTCTGGATTGTTGAGTAGCCTTTTAGCTCATGTTGTTAACTCTTTTCAGTATGGATGAATGATTGTTGCAGCTCTAGACAGTTGGAATTATACCAAAGGATGGATCGGAATTGTGGAGGTTCACAATTCTCTCTTTTTGGTTCATTTCTTTTAATTTTCCCCTGAGGTCACATAAAGAAACCAAGTTATTTATGTGTGCTGCAGGAAAATATTCACTGATGTTCTTCCATATACCTCAAATTTTCCTCAAATGAACCTACCTGAAGTCTGTAAAATGGATAACATCATCATCTGGGCTTCCTCAAGTTGTTTAAAGAAATAGTGAACTGCGTATGTGAAGTTGTGATTTTAAAGAAAGTACAGTTGCTTGCTCATAATTCTAGCTTTCAGGAAATGGAAATTTATTTAGACAGTAAATCAAAAATAGAAAAAAAAATAGTTTGTTTTAGCAGCTTACTCTGAATTTATGTCAACATCTAGTTTAATTATTCATATTATTTTTTTCCCCCTTAAACACAACTCAAAACTTGTACTAATTGTCTTTTATAACTTTGCAGTCTCCTGGATCAGATGTCCTGGGTTAGACTGAAGTGAACTTGGACACCATGCAAATATGCTGGGTCATAAGTCATGCTTATGCAAAACTGATCTTTACCACACGGACTTTAAATTGACCTTTATTTTTATTGAATTAAATAGATCTATTCCAGACAATAGCCATAGGAGAATGTCCTCAGACAGATAAATTCATACATAGCCATAGGGCCCTGCTAATCATAAATGGAGTAGATTTGACATTATTATCCACTGGCTGTTTATATCACAAATTCTTCCATGAGTGGAAGAGTGAGAATGTATTTTCTCTTAAGCTACTTTTAGAGCTTTGCCTTAGAAATGTCAGGTCGTAACCTGACCCTGAAAGTCCACAAACATTTCAGAATCATGGTAATCTTTCCTCTGCTTGTGAGCAAGTAAAATCTGACTGGAGATTTTTATTTTTTTAGATGCATTTCTAAAGAATGTAATTATGAAAATAACAATAAATGTTAATGTTTCGCGTTTCCTGAATGATTATATTTTCTTTTAGGTTAACTCTTCATTTGCTTCATCAATCAGGCGAAGAAGCTTGGTGAGTTGTTTCTTGGATTTTTTTTTCCTCTTTGGGGGATTTTATTTTAAATGAAATACGTCTTTGTATGAAGTGAGAACGGTTATCATGATCTTATTCTTAAAACAACCCTACAAAGATAAAAACAGAGGATTCACTGTGGGATCAGCTGAAAACACTATTTGGCATTTGATGCAGGCAAAGCTTATCTCTATGGCTCTTCTTTAGAAGATGCACTGTTTTAAATTGAGCTTGATTTTTATGGCAGAATACTGCCGGGCAGCAGCGATCTAATCTATAATCTCACAATCAGAGAGTGGTGAAGCAATTTTTTGGATGCTCAGTCACAGATTCCAGTTGTTTGACACAACAGATGGGCATCAGCCTTTATCAGACATGGTGTGAATCAGGGCAGCAGGAGTTTGTTGAGAGCTCGGCTTTTAGACAGTGTCGCATTCTGTGCGAACTAGATTTAGAGAGTAGGACGGACAAGGAGAGCACATGCATTCCAATACTTTAGAAGTTCCTTGGTGCTTCAATGGTCAGGTAGGACAAGGTTTAATCTGGCTCCTATTATGTGAGATTTTTTGCATAAGAGATACTTATCAGCAGCATTTGTGCATTTTCCTTAGCATCTGAAGCCTGATAAAACTAAAGACTGACAGCATCTTGTTGTGAGACGGAATGAAAGCAGACAATTGAGCTAAAAAAACACCTTAAATGGGTGAGTTTTGGGGGGCGGAGGGTAGAGAGAGCGTGCTGATTGTAGGCTAGCACTCTAATGTGCACTCTTACGGCATGCTGAAGTTGAAAGTAGAATCGTTTAAGGATTACCATGCAATGCATTTTGTGCTGCCGCTGATGCTTTCAACATTGCCATGGCCATCTGTAGGGATCAGATCCAAGCATGTGTCATAAACTGTCATATGATGTCTGCTGTGTGCTTTGCCAGTCCTCTGACATGATTTCTCTGGGTAAGAGCTGATCGTTAGTCTTGACGGTATCAGTGTTTGAAACAATAGAATACATAAAACTTTGCTGTAATCAGAGCTCAGACTAACAATAGTGTATGGTTCTCGAGTATCTTGCCCATCAACACTGTTTAGAAATTATAATGCAGCTTTGAAGTTAAAGTACCAGTCAGAAGTTTATATGCTCTCATCACTGATATGAATTCTATTTGGATTTTCAGCTATTATTTATTTATTTTTTTTACCAATTAATTTTTCCAAATCTTTTGGAATAAGATATATTTTGCTATTTTTAATAAGATTACATTGACCGTCTGATGTATTCCTGACTGATACATTTTTATGGATTAGCCTCTTCCAAACATATCAGAGAAATAATTAAACAACATAAAAGAGGTAGAAAATATTCAAACTTGTTTAACAGTGTATAAACAGACACCCACACTAATGTTTGGTTAAATTACCCTTACCAAGTCATACATTTATTTTTGTAGCCATCCAAAACCATTTGCCATAATTCTGGCTGAAACTCTTCTTATCAAAATTGCTGGTTTCCTGGTTTTGGCTCAGTGATTAGCCATACGTCATAATTCATATAATTATTCTGATTCTAAGTAACTTTGCAGAAGCAGGCTTGTCCTGAGACATAAATTACAAAACCGGTTTTTATGTGTGTTCTTGGATCATTGTTCTGTTTGAAGATCCATTTGTTTTCCATTTTTCACCAGCTTCATTTGGGATGAAGTTGAAGAATTTGGTAGACCTTCATTTTATTAATCCACCCATTTCTGTGAAATGAACAATGTACATTGCACAAATGGTGTGGCGTTACTGTGATCAAAGACTGGACTTGCATCCGTTGAAATGTACAGAAACACTTTTGCTTAATAGCTGGATTCAAACCAATAAGTATTCAGCCAGAATTATGTCAGAACTTTGTTGAAGTCTACAACAAAGGCTAAACCAAATTATAGAAGCATTATATATTTGAGTAAAATTGTAAAAATTTTGACCCTGTTTTAATAATTTTAAAAAGATTCACAAATCTTCTTCACCTAATAATTGTTCTCTGCTGATATGTTTATCTAAATCTTTTGATTTGGTCCTTTCCTGCCTAAGTCTCAGTTGCCATTTTGACTTCATGGTCTGTTTTGTACATTGCATATTTATGTGTGATTTTATTTTTTTTTTTAAAGATTACACATTTTTCTTTGTTGCTGCTTTTCAAAAATGTTTTCAGATATGATGTATAACACTTTGGACATTGGTCACTGTGGTTAAATTGATTATGTAAATTCAACTAACTTTATCAGTTTCAATAAATTGAAACCAGTGAACCCAATTTTTGATTCTGAAATGACTCAAATTGTTTTGTGTATTATCAGGATATCCTAAAAGAAAAAAAAAAGAAGTTCAAATGCGTCTTTATGTGGGGTTTGATGTTGTTTGATGCCAGTCATCTTGATTGTTGTTTTATGCTAAATTTCTCGTAGCATTACATGTCATGATTATGCTGCGTTATGCAATTTCATGGAAAAACAGGTTAGGGGGGCAGAATATTTCCCCTCTAAATAAGCCTGGATGTTAGCCTTTTGATCATGTAGAACAGGATCTAGTATTTAAGTATGAAATACAGGCAGTTTTAATCTGACCAGGAATGTTTATCCATTTCCTGTAGTCAGATTATGAGCATCAGGCCTGCCCAAATGGCATTGCAGCTGTGAACAGCAGCTACCTTCATTAAAATAATGTCTTCATGGTCAACTGGTGGTCAAGATGGCTCCGGAAAAAGCTAGAGTCCCTTTTAGGATAAAAATACCTGCTGTGATAAGTGCTTTGACTTATTCCATATTACTTTTAAATCCTATTCAGTGGCACTCTGAAAACTAGACATATTTGCACACAAACTAAAGATGGACACTTCACATGCCGTTCATAGTGAAGGATATTTTGCTCTATGAAGGTCTTTCTTAATTTTTCACTTTATATTTTATTGCATTTATATTTTATCTTATGCATCAAGTGTAAAATGTAATCTTCAGTGTAGCTTTTATGTGTTTTAGTTCATCCATCTCCTATGAATTAATAGCCAGCGAAAGACCCTCTTGTAAAACTGCTGATTGTTGTATTAACACTACAGAGTTGGTGCTGATTAAACAAACAAGATGTTAATTATTGAGCCTTGTAGGTGCTAGAAGGGTTCTGTCACCTTTTGATAAGAAAGGTTGGTAGTTTCCGGCATTCATGTTACAATTAGATGCTAATGTTCACCGAATGGCAGTGATTTTGCTTCATGTGGCATTGTAAAAGGATGTCTTATTTGTTTCACAAATTAAAATACTTATTTGCAAGTAGTTATTTGCTTCTACCTCTTTAAGCGTTTTACAATTCAAAGCAAATCCTCATATTTTTGGGTAACTCTGGAGACGAGGCTGCACGTTCACACTGAGGTGGACTTGAAGAAATAGTTGCCTCACCCTCCTCCTCCTCATGTACCACACTGATTATGTCACCTTTGTACTGACTAGTTCCTCATTATGATGCCTCTGTGAGGCTGCACAGTTCAGCTCAGAGTGTACATGCTGTATTGTGAATTTCCCTGATTAGTGTTTGTAAGCCTCCGAACCATTAAGAAATTTCTATCTGGAAAAAACCCAACCCGACAACAAAAACATTAGAGCAAGATCCGTTCTGTTTATGAAAAGGTAAAAGCAGATATTCATATGCTTTTTACACCCTGTTGAATAGATAATAAAGATTTCTGCTGATTTTATGAAAAGCTTTTCACCACCTCCTCATACTCATATCCTTTCATAGATGTTGCATAAGCATCCTCATGGTAAATGGCAGCTTTCTTCTGACATCTGAATCTTTTCAAGTAGATACCATGGACATGATTTGCCTTGCTGTTTATTGGAAGATCATTTCTATCCCTTCACCTTTTACACATTTTACTGTCACAACCAGAAATTTCAATATACTTTATTGGAGTTTTATTTTTGATAGACCAGCACAAAATTGTGCATAAATGTGAAGTGGGAAGAAAAAATTATAAAAAAAAATAATAAAAAAAGTGTTTGTTGTTTTTACCTTAGAATGGCCAACTTTCTGTTATTCCTATTTCAATTTGATATAATAGGGGCTTCCGCACTTCCCATATCTGTGTCCACTGTCACTGTTTTCAGCAGTTAAAACTGTTTAATCCGTTGTTAACACGTCGCAACCTGTTTTTCCGAGCCGCCTTTAAACACAACATGAGCGCTACGACGCTCGCGCTGGGTTATACCTGTGTGGCACCGACGGAGACCTGCTGCTGTGCAGAGCTGCGCAGGTGTGTGTTAGAATCATGCAGAAAACCAGCAAAACGCAAAGCACTTGGCACAGTTTTCCCCCAAACTAACCGACTGAGTTCAAGTACACCTCCCTGCAGCAAACAGAAAGATACATCTTCATCTTTAGGAAGGAGTTTCACCCTCAGCATGTAGCTACTTGAACTTCTCTCTTTTATTTACTTCAGCGCAGCTCACAGTTTTTAACAAATTCCGTAGCTTTCTCTGTACTTCTAAATCTGCTTCTTAGTCGCATCCTTAGTCGTAATGCGGCTGGATGCAGGTAATGTTAGCTGAAAGATGACTAGCTAATATCAATACAGCACCTTAAACTCGTTAACAAGTAGCCTATAGGCTACTGATGTTGTTGTTTATGTTCAGCTACGTAGATTCTGAACATAAACAACAGGGGTACCCCCCCACCCCCGCCGGGGCTGATGGGATTTGTAAACTAAATATGTGGAAGAATGTGTTCTAATCAGATGAGACCAAAATTAAACTTTTTGTCCATACAAGCAAAACTGATTAAGTATTGGAAATCCAGCAATCCAGATCTAGGTTTATTTGAACACACCTTCCCCCCAGCGAAACAAGGTGGTGGCCTCATCATGCTGTTGGGATACTTTTCTTTTGCAGAGCTACAGAAGCTTGTCAGAATTGAGAGGATGATGGCTGTAGCTAAGTAAAGGACAGTCATGGAAGAAAAACTATTAAAGGCAAAATACTTGAGCCGGGGGTAGGGGTTCATCTTACAGTTCAGGAATTCAAAAAACTGATTATATGTGTTAAAATGGCCCATTCAAATTTCAGACCTGTATTTAATTGAGAGTTTGTGGTATGATCTGAAGACTTCCATTCACAGAAGCTCCACAGCTATTTTACAAGGAATGGGCAAATGCTTGTGTCTCTAGATGTGCAAAGCTACATGCCCCAAAAGATATGCAGCTGTAATTGCAGCAAGCGATAGCTCTACAAATTATTAAAGGGCCCTGCATGGTCAAGCCGATCTGCTGAAATTACTTCTCATTGACAAAAGTTGTTTGACAAAAATCCGATGATTGTGTTCTTAGCATTATGTCAACCACCCTGCAATCCCTCTGGTGAACATTTTGCACTACATACAAAGCTATTGTGTGATTGGTCAGAATTTTGTGGGTGTTTGTTTATGCGGAAAACAATCCCAACTACTCAATTTCTAGAAGCAGGTTTTTCAGCTGGAGAGCAGGATGGATAGCTTTGAGGCTCAATTGTCCGAGGGTGTGACGAAGTACGTAATATAGGACAAAAAAACTGAACTGTCCCTGGTCAGTTCTGGTCTGATGCACCAGGCAAATGTCCCACCAATGTCTTCTGTTCTTTTTTTTTCTTTTGTTTTTAATTACATGGAAAATAAAATGAGATGTTGCAACTCATCAATCATTATTTTGCTCCTCCTCGGATGATTTTTCAAATGCAAACCAAAGGTTAGCTCAAAGTTGGATTACAAAGAGAAAGACTTTTATTAAATGTCACGTAAAAAAGAACATAAGAAGAACACAGACTTGTTCAAAGTAGTTTTTTTAATAAGCTGAGATTAGATTACTTTTGCAGTACATATCGCACCAAGTCAAATTTCATGAGCAGAATAAACAGAAGTAAACTGTTGGTGGGTATTATATGTTTCTAATCTAAACAAGTGTTCTGTTTGGACCATTTCTTCTCAACATAAAGACATGCAATTAGTTTCCAAGGCAACTGCGCTATCCAAAGGGGGGATAATGTGTTTGTTCATAATGCCCTCAACTGTAAGGGAACACCAAGTCAACAAAGATTTTATTTGATGCTGTTTTCCCGGCTGCATTGCAGCAGTTGCATTTTTGTCATATGTCTCTTCATATTTAATTTGAACAAATGTGAGTTGAAAACTAGCTTTTTAGTTGTTGTCTTTTTGGGGATTGTTTTTGTGCCTTCTCCTCACAGAGGAATGATGATGAGGCAGTGGTGGATCGGGGAGGAACGCGGTCCCAGCAGAGAGCCAACTTTGAGCAGGAAGATTTTGAAGGTAACAAAAAAGCAGAAAGCAGCAAGCTGCTGCAGCTGAGTCCACCCACTCTGTCCTAACAACTGCTGCTTTCCCTCTTGACAGCTTTTTTTTTTTTTGCTGTTAAGAGAGGAGCAGAGTAGGAGGCAGAAGCTGTGGGTGAGCTCAGTTTGCATCAGTAATTTCATGATCACTCAAAGAAAAACAAAGAGACTTTAAACAAAGTTACAAATGGTGGGACTGAGCAAATTAGGATGACTAAAAGCCGTGTTCTCTAGCTGCAGGATAAGATAACAATAGAGGTCTCTGAAGCGTCAGCTCAGCTTGTTTCTGAATTATTGTTAATAGTTAATCTTTCTTTCCTTTTAACAATAAAACCTTTAGATCATTTGAGCAGAGAGATAACAACACCAACCTTCTGCTAGGGTGCACCACCCTTCCAGGAACAGCTTAGAAAACATACATGTTCATTTTGAAAGAACAAAACTTATTAAAGATTATGTCAGAGTTGTATTACTTCAGTAGATCACAGAGTAGCACTACAACAGTCATCAGGCATAGCTAAATGACAGGTAGAGAGAATAACGCACATGGCCTCTTTGTCATGGTACTGGTTAGTGGATGAATTTGAAGGAGGAAAAATGGGGAAGCATAAAGACTAATTTGACACTGCCCAGATTGATATGCCAAAATGATTTAGTTGGAGCATCTCCAAATCCTTTAGTCCTTATTGGGCATTTCCGGTCTGCTTTGGTCAGTATCATTCAAAACTGGTCCAATAAAGGAACAGTGGTAACTTGACGACAGTGTCACAGTGAAAGCTTTTCTCTGTGGTACGTTACAGCAGAAGGGCTACTGTAGCTCAGTTTGCTGAAGATCTTGCAACTTACTGGAAGGATGTGATGTTAACATTTTGGTACTAGATACCACAGCATACATTCAGGGATCTGTTATAGTCAGTCACTGCTCTATGCTCCACTAGGGTTGTTTTGGCAGCAAAGAGCATCTCACACAATAAATGGATGTGGTGTAAAGTGCTTAGGGGACCTCTGGACTTGATAAAGTGTTATACAAGTACAACACATTTACCACTTTGCCATTTACATTATTAAGCGGGTGGTCATAATTATATGCATGACCTTTGTAGATCAACAACTTAACAATCTGTAATAGATTCCAACAACTGTTCAAAATGTATTACCATCACAATGCATTGTTGAATATAAAGACATAACAATGTCACTGGAGTGTATTTCTGTACATACAAGCTCCATGTGACATAGTGGTACATTAATAGTGGAAAAAACAAGAAAGACAAGAAGTAAAATGAGATATCTGCATAATTTGCAGCCATTATTTCATTGCCCCTAAACAGCCACACATGGCATGAGAAAAGCAATCTTTTTCTTCAAAAACTTATGTCAGCAAAGCAGAAACCCAGAATTCCTCTGTGGATACTACTGGTGTAAAAACAAATCTGCCAACAAAACAGACCTGATTAGGTAAAATACATCAAGGGAGGCCCTGAGTCATTATGCTTTTGCAAGCATAACAAACATGGTTTTCCAATAAGTCCAACTGTGACAGTAATTATTGAAATGAGTCACATGCATCAATCTGAAATGCATCAGTTATTCCAAAATAAAATTGTTTATTCTTCCTGAATTAACCACTTTGGTATTTGTCTCCAGGTCACAGGACTCTCTATATTGGGGTCCATGTCCCTTTAGGCAGTACCAGGAATCGTAGCCATCACAGGCATCGTCACCATGGAAAAAAACATTGGAGGAGGAGCAGAGAGCGAACACTTCCCTTGGTGGAGGGAAGAGAGTCTCCAAATTATGGTATAGGCCACAAGAGCAGCCTTTCAAAATATGTGTCTGCTGTCATTTGGATTTGTCTCATGGCTCATTGCAATCCCTGCCAGACACTCCCTCCCAGCGGGTTCAGTTCCTGCTGGGGGCAGAAGACGATGATGAGGAACACATCCCCCATGACCTCTTCACAGAGATGGATGAGATATGTCTGAGGGATGGAGAGGACTCGGAGTGGAGGGAAAGTGCCAGGTGATGTTACTGATCTTAATGTAGCAAAATTTTGAAATACTCAGAGCTTGTGAGCAGAGCAGTCATGGTAGCGATCTGTGAAAAATGTAGATTGCAGATTATGTTTAATGTTTGTGTTTTAGCAACTTGTTTAGTATTTTCACATGATTTCCCTATATTTTATCAGACACCTCTATAAAATGATGGTGTACTCTTGACATGGTAAATAAGACATATTTTATTTACATTGATACTGTGGTAAAAAGCAATAAGGAAGGAGAGTAAATGAGTGAAGCTGACAGGGAAAAGGAGAAATGAGAGCTACATGTGAGGGCCCCCAGAATGAACGAGTGTTGCTTTTGCAGCTAGAACAGATGGCCGACCAGTTTGCCGTCTGCTGGCAGCCTTGATGGCAACTCAAACTCTTCTTACAGGTGGCTGAAGTTTGAGGAGGATGTAGAGGACGGGGGAGAGCGATGGAGCAAACCCTACGTAGCCACGCTGTCTCTCCACAGTCTGTTTGAACTGCGTAGCTGCATAATTAATGGCACTGTGCTTCTTGACATGAGGGCAAATTGCATTGAAGAGATTTCAGGTAATTAAGGCAATGTGATTTTGTTAGTTCTGGGTTTTGTTATTTTTAAATCTCTCTAGAAAGAATATAAAATAATGTAAAAATTGTATTTTTAGGAAGTTTACTTTTAATGTGTAATCCTTGAACTTTGGGCATATCTTATTATTTAATGTACTGTTTATAATATTGGGAGAATTACCAATTAGGTGAATTCTTCTCTTAATTCCAACTGCAAGGATCAAATCTTTTTTTAAAGAAACCTAAAAAACTTTGGTAATGAGTAAAAACACACCCATATCTAACCTGTTGTTTTTGGCAAAAGTTTTAAATGGCATGCATTTTTACATTGATGCACCTTAATGCTGGCAATCCTAACAAAGACGGTGATAACATACTGGTTTAACGACTGGAAAAGCTGCTTTGCCTTTAGACAAGGCGTCTCAGATAAAGGTATTTTGCTTTTGTTTTGCTCCTCAGAAATGGTCTTGGATCACCAAGAGTTATACTCACCACTGGGAGATGACCTCAGAAAGAAGGTGCGTGAAACTCTCTTGAAGCAACACCATCACCAGAACCAGAAGAAGCTGGCTAACCGCCTGCCGATTGTACGGTCAATCGCCGACATGGGCCGACGGGCGTCAGAGCTCCATCTGGACAAGAATGGTGAGAAACCAGATAAGCACAAACTTCAGTGTTGAAATACCTTAAAGATACTATCCCATAATGTATCCTTTTATTATTAACTGAAAGAATGGATTTCCAAATGAGGATTTTACAAATAACAGTTATTTAAAAGAGTTCTGACAAAAAAAAGAAAAAAAACAAAAAACAAAAACAAAAAACTTTGCTTTTGTTTTTGTTTTACTTGGCTAGTTTTGTGTGTTTTTGGCTTTAGGCCATCACAAAAGGTTTGACGCAGCTGGTATTTAAATGCAAATTTAAATATTATAGTTTAGGTTCAAATTTAATTCAAATAAATCCAATTGATCCCAAAACAATTCAATTATTGAGAGCCAATTATATATAATCCAGTTAAATCCAGTTCTAAAGGGATTTAGTCAAATGTAGCTTTAATGGTATCCCAGATGTCAAATTGAGATGTTGACTTTGTGGAAATCTCGCAAAGAAGCATGTGGTGGCAGTGGAGAGAAACCACTTGAGTTTAATAAGAAAAAACATGCAGTAGAAAGCAGGTTCAGTATGAGTGGTCACCTTCTGCTACCAGTTATGAGTTGAGAAGATAGAAAAGAGAAAAAGATAAAAGGAATATTAAAGTCAGTAGTATTTTTGTGCATCAAACTGACTGTGATAACTCCATCAGTTATTACTTCTGAGAAGAGACACGTAAACACAGAAACCTCGAGTCAGCAGGTGGATTTCTCTTTGCAAACTACATTACAACTGATTGTTCCTAAATCCAAGAATCTAATGTAAAAGTTTATAAGTAAATTTCCCAGTTGTAAATATTTCAAGGACATCATTTATATAATACTTTGACTATTTCAATGGTTTGGCCAGGTCAGCTGACGGCATCTCAGTCTCAATTAGCGGGTCCTGATGGCAAAGGGGACATCAGCAGAGAGAACAGTGCTGTGGACTTTAGCAAGGTATGTACAGTGGAAGTGTATACAGTTTTGTTGTAGCTGTTTGTGAAAAGTATTGGAAAACTGGAGACAGGGTGGTATGGTTGGTACAACTGTTCCTAACATACAGCTTCACAAAAAGAAAGTTTAGTAATTGCGGCAAATGATTTTGAGTCGAGTTTTTTTGCCCTTCACTTCTCACTGTAGGTTCTAAAATCAGGGTTGAGGGTTTAGTCTCTTAGCCACAATTATGTTTCTTACATGATGCGACTTCCAATTAAATGTGATTCTTGATCACTAAAACTGTAAATTATAGCAATGAAGTATAGCATTTATCTACTGTAATATTTTTTTCTCAAGTATTTCTTCTAAGAAACAGACACCACTTATTACAACTGAAGACAAAAAGAGAGAATTATTATACCCAAGATTTCTATGCACTTCAGCACAAAGTCCATAAACCATGTATGGATGATGGTGGGCGTTTAGATGCATAATTGACATTCTTGTCTATGATTTAAATAAGTCGCAGAAATATAAATTTGGCACACACTGTCATGCTAAAAAGACTTGGACACCTCAATAAATATTCATTTGTTCTACAGAAATGTTCACATTATCAATGCTAATTAAAAAAACACAATTAAAGACCATGAATTAAGAAAAGTTAGCACAAAAATATACCATGTTTTAGTCATCAAACAAAAGATATTAACCAAAAGCTGTGTACTAAATGAAGAAAAAGTTAGAACACCCTATTAGTCAACCTATTTGCATGAAGTAACTTCAAAGAGTTTCTTAGTCATCCTGATGGAATTTATGATGGCAAATCATCAGGTCCTGCTGCAACAAAAGATCCCAAAATCACATCCAAATAACTTATTTGACACTTCTTTTAGCATTTTGCGGTTTTCTGTTGGTGACCGTGCTTGGCTGACCAGACCAAGACATCACGGTGGTTATTTTGAATTTCTTTTACTTTTAGATTATTTCCTGTACTGTGGAACGACTAAATAAAAAATAATTTTGAGAGTTCATAAGCTGCAACAATATTTCTGTTGCTGTAGTCCTCAGAAACTTTTTCAAACATAACATGGTGTTCACTCTCACTTCAACAGTTAGACACTAAATGTCTGATGTTTAAAACAAACAAATAGAGAGCTTTTTCAAAATGGTGAGTGATGATATTTTAATAATATGCAACTTATGTAATACACCTGTGTGATATTCTGGGATTTAAAAAAGGTGTGTTCTAATTTATCTCCTCCAAAAAATTGCACTTTTTAAATCACAGCTTACAACATATCAAAATGTGTTTTTTTTCAGCTTTTATTGTTTTATAAACAAGCCAAGAAAGTTTTTGATTAACCCATAATTTAAATCTTTGCCTAAGAAAGATACTCCATGTTTGCATTCCATTAAATATTTTTTACAGAAATGAACAAGTTCAGACCATGGAGTTATTTGGTTCTATATTTTTACAGTGAAACAAAATGAGAAGTTAATGGAAAAATTACCCTCTTTTTAACCTGCATTTTGCAGACCATCTGTCGCTAGAGAGAAAAAAAAAGGACCCAAATGCTGACAGCAGACAGACAGATTAAAAGCCAGACTGACCTACGACAAAAAGCACTCATAATCAGGAAATCAAAAAGCCAATAAAAGTCCACACCAAAGAAATTTAGATAAAATTAAAACACTCTGTGACTTCACAGAGAACAGAGAAAGTCAAATAACCACTCGGATAAGCAATAAGTACTGAGCAATCTTTCAATCCTAGCAATTTCCTAAAAATCCTAAATAGCCCATATTGTTTTCCCAAGCATACAAAATAATGCAACACTGTCAAAATGATGAGGAAATGTGTACTGATAATTCACCACCCATTTGTTTAATTTACCTGTTTTGATAGTTTCATTTGGTAAATCAGGTATAAATTGCTGCATTTTATTGTTGTTCCTTCACCCCTTTTACTTTTTAAGCTAATTTACAGTTTCATAATTTTATTTGGTAGTCTGCTAAAAGAAAAGCAACACTTTTCCCTCTCCTGTTGTTAAATACCGTTTGACATTTTTTGCAGTTTGTTTAAAGACTCAGTTTGGTGAAAATTATGTTTTTATTAATTTTTTTATTCTCTTTAGAGGATGGTTTTTGGAATATGTTATGATTAAAGCAAACACTTGTCACTTTAGGTCTTCTATTTCTAGCCACTTTTGTGTTTAGTTATTCTCTGTTTCATTTTGGTATCCCTGTATTTCCTTTTTATAGTTAGAAGTTATTTTGCTGTATTTTTACTTCAGTTCTCTCCGTCTGTCAACTTCATCCCCAACTGCAGCCTGTTTTTAGTAAGAGTCACCTCTTTTACCTCCAGTAATCATTTCCTAGGGTCTTTACCCTAGGAAATGATGGCTATTGTTTTTCCTGAACTCCTTGTAGTTTTTCCTCAATTTGCTCTTCATCGTTTCAGGTGTTTGTTTTATTTTCTGTTGGTCTCATCTTTGGCATTGCTATAATTTCTTTGTTCTTCTATTAAAAATCCACCAAACCATAATCTCAGCAACCACAAACCCTGACATTATTCAGGTCCATCAGAAGGGCAGATCAGATTTAAAAGTCCAGCTTTCTGATTAACAGAGATAATAATCACACAACCTTATAGGGCCATTAAACTGTCAATATCCAAAGCATGAAATTAAAATGTAGAATTACAAAAATGAGACAATGATATTAGCAATATTTTGATCATATTAATACGCATTCTCCCTACAAAACTGGTAAGCATGTTAGGCTACACACGCAGATTATAGATCTGATGTTTCAAAAATGTATTTAATTTCTTCATATTTAGATACTCTTAAGATGCATAGTCAAATAATATTAAAAAGTTGATAATTTATTTTTTGATAATTTCTGAGAATTATTTTTAATTATATAAAATTATTAAAGGAGCATATGGTTTCATGGGATTAAATGTGTGTGCAGAAAATCATCATGGGTTCCCTGTTGAACATTCAGTGTTCTTTGATCATCGTAGGTACTTTTTGCACACTTTGAGTCTTCGTTTAAATTTTCAAAGTGAAATATGGGAAATAAACAGCACACGCGATCAGACTGTTATGCAACTGTGCATTCTGAAAAATTAATAGGAGGTTATCTTTCATAGAAAACCATTGAGTGAGGGATTAGGATTATTACCATGTTAGGTATTAGACAAGTCAAACACACGCTTTAAGGAAAATATAAATAAATTAAATATTATTGTAATATTTTGTGCCAGTGTGTTTTAGGTTTCCAGTTTATATTAACAGAAACTATTGTAAAGAAGTGATTGAGTTTATGGTTGTATATTTATATCACAGTTATGACTTAGAAAATAAGTTCACATTTTGTCAATTTTGGAAGAAGTTCTACATTTCAGGACAAACTATATTATTATTTATATACTTAAGTTCTAATTTATATTAAAAGAAAAAATCTCTTTAAGAAACAGAAAATGATAACAAATGATAAAAAATAAAGCTCCCACTGGCAATTGTTGTTATCTAGATATGCATCATCTCAATGAGAGAACAAATAACACTCCAGTGGGCATTTGTTGTCCTCATGAAATTATCACACAAAAATCAACACCTTTAATTAAAAACAAGGATTTCTGGCTAGCCTTTATTCATATCTGTGAATCTTAATTTTTTTAGCTTACTGGCTCTTATGAGTTATTATGCAATGGATTAAGTTATAATCTATATTTGGATGCTCTTTGTAATATTTCATTCACACATCTGTGCCCTATTTGACTGCTAGAACAAACAAATCTAGCACAGCTGGATTAAATTCAGACTGGGAACTGGGTAAACTCATACATTTATGGATTTATGGGAGGATAAACGGTAAATAAAAACCTCTTCCTGTGAATGCAGTTGGTACTCTTAGGATTATAGTCAGAGCTGCATAGCCGAACCATGTGGAACGTTGCACCTTTTATCCTTCTTTTCCAGATAGATCTTCATTTCATGAAAAAGATCCCACCGGGTGCGGAGGCCTGTAATGTGCTGGTGGGAGAGCTCGAGTTTCTGAACAAGCCAGTCGTGGCATTTGTTCGCCTTTCCCCTGCAGTCCTGCTAAATGGGTTGGCTGAAGTCCCAATTGCCACAAGGTTTCTGAAAACTGATTCCGCTTCTGAACCATATTTGACATTACTTGTTCAATAAGCAGCCACTGTTGATCATCCATGATTTGTTTTCAATTTCAAGGTGTTAATTTTATTTATTTTTGCCTTTAGGTTTCTATTTATTCTGCTGGGGCCTTTGGGTAAGGGAGCTCAGTATCATGAGATTGGGAGGTCCATAGCAACTCTTATGACAGATGAGGTAAGGGTTCACTGAAGCCTATATAAATCACAATCCAATACTTTACAAAATGATACAGTTTGATGAAACGTTAGTCAGATGTCACTCTCAGATTTTCTGCACTTTGAATAAATTCACAGCTCAGCCGAACACAGAACAAACCCTAAAGTGGTGGAACATTTCGAAGTGTGAAGCACAGCTCAGAGCTTTCATAACTTGCTTTTGGCGATTAGTCAGCCCTCATGTGCTCCATTTTGTCCAGAATTTGTGTTGTCATCCTCCAAGACTGAAAGAACAACAGGTCCAGACTGAAGTTGATTCTAAAAAGATGCACTCACTGAATAAAAATATGCAGAAACCTGTTATAAATAGGGCAGTTTCACATTGTTAGGGTCAAGCAAGGAAATGTATTTGTTGTATCCATGATACATTCACCTAGATGGTGCACCAAATCATTTTCAAATAAGAATTATGGTGAGCTTTGCTCTTACTTACCTAAATAAAACCCAGTGTAACCACCAACAAAAAAGAGTCCACCTGTGTCAAATTCAGTTTTAGTACATGTTCTGTGAAGGTCTAATGACAAATATAAGGTAAAAAGTTGTCAATATGTTTAAAGATGTTTATAAAAGAATTTCCCAAACATCTCATGGATCCACTGTTTAGTATATCATCTGAAAATGGCACCAATACCAACCTACAAAGACAAAAGCAGAAACAGAAAAGCACCAGCAGGCCCAGGGTCACTCTGGAGGAGTTGAAGAAGTCCACGCCTCAAATGTGAGAATTTGGTTGACAAGATGACCTGTACTCACCCCAGACTACACGTCTGCACATCACCCCAAACACACCATGCTAAAATAGTAAAATGTGGTGGTATCAGCATAAAGCCAATGGGTTGCTTCTCTTGAGTAGGAACGTGGAAAGCACTTTGGGTTGATGAGAAAATGATTTCGAAGAATACCGAAAGAAAACCTGAGAACCCACAAAAGGCCTGAGAGTGTGCAGGGGTTAAACTTCCTTCAAGACCACAACCCTACATTCTGAACTGGAGTGGAATAGCTTAAATCAAAGCTCCTTTATATGATCACTACAAGAAAAAAAATAGGTTGTTTTCTTTCTGTCCAGGTTTACCATGATGTTGCCTACAAAGCTAAAGACCGGAATGACCTTATTGCTGGGATTGATGAATTCCTTGATCAAGTGACTGTCCTGCCTCCAGGAGAATGGGATCCATCAATACGCATAGAGCCACCAAAAAATGTACCTTCTCAGGTTAGCACAAATTTTGTTTTACAAGTTGAAATTAAAAACAGTTTGATATGATAGTAAATCCCATGCTATTAATTATACAGGAAAAGAGAAAGAAAAGCAACCTTTTACCTAATGGCTTAGTGGAGGGTGAGGAGGAGGATGAAGACAGTGACCATGGTGGTCCAGAACTGCAGCGTACTGGAAGGTATTCAGAAATATCATTATCATGTACCACACTTGGCATCTGCCCGTCTATTTTTTAGATATTCTTTTCTAAAGTCAGACTATTTAATTTGGTATTAATAAAATACTCATCCATTCATTCGCTTGTTTGATCATTCATTAATTTTTGTAATAATCTATGGAGAAGGAGATCGATGAGACTTGGTTTACTGCAAGAGACGGTTTTGTAGTCTCTGCAATTTTAATCAAATGTGTAGCATAAGGAGTAGAGGACACTGTAGTAAAAGATTTTCCATCCATCCATCCATTGGCTGTATGAACTTATCCTTGCAAGGACCTTGGGGGCTGGTGTCTATCTCCAGCAGTCATTGGGTGAAAGGCGGTGTATTCCCTGATCAGGGTGCCAGTTCACTGAAGAACAACACAGAGATGCAGGACAAACAAGCACACACACTTTTACCTTAAGACAATTTAGAGACCAGTTACCCTAACAGTCATTTTTTGGACTATGGGGGAATGGAGGAGTACCCAGAGAGAACCCACACATGCACAGGGAAAACAATCAAACTCCATGCAAAAAGACCCCAGGTCTGGATTCAAATTCAGGATCTTCTTGGTGCAAGTCAACAATGCTACCAACTATGCCACTGTGCAGCCATACCTTCTGAGATGAGATAAAATATAACTTTTGAATATTTCTG
Source organism: Brachyrhaphis terrabensis (assembly GCA_903067065.1). Lineage (NCBI taxonomy): Eukaryota > Metazoa > Chordata > Actinopteri > Cyprinodontiformes > Poeciliidae > Brachyrhaphis > Brachyrhaphis terrabensis. Next base: position 22,897 of record CAEGAG010185841.1, read on the forward strand.
AATATTCTTTTTAAAATCAAGCTGAAAAACATAAAAAAAACCCCATCTTTCCTCAAAAGCCAAGTCTACCGCAGTACAACTATTTCTGGAGAAACTTGAGCTGCAGTTCTGTCTGGAAGTGGTTTCCATAGCAACATTTTTTTTCTGATCTCTATTTGCAGCTCTACATTTTCATCATAGAACCCGTCACACTAAGCCAAGAACTCATCGTTTGAAGGAGGGACTGGACAAAAAATAACTTTAGGATTAAAAAAATGAAATGTTTGTTCATAATACTGATAATTCAATGTATATATTTTGTAATTTTTCTTTAGGTGGTTTGGTGGCCTTTTTCTGGACATCAAGCGCAAGGCTCCCCAGTACCTGTCAGATTACTCTGATGCTATTAGCTTGCAGTGTGTTGCCTCTTTCTTGTTCCTTTACTGTGCCTGCATGTCCCCTGTCATCACCTTTGGAGGACTGCTGGGCGAGGCAACAGAGGGAAGAATAGTAAGTTCTGTTTTTTAAAGCTCTGCAGAGAAAACAGATTTTAAAAAAATAATTTATCTACATTTAATTACAAAGTATCTGAATTTTAGCAGGATGAGAACTTTTTCAATACGTTTACATGAGTATTGCCTGTGCTTTTTTTCTTTCTTTCTAATCTCTAGAGTGCAATTGAGTCACTGTTTGGTGCGTCACTAACAGGAATAGCCTATTCGCTGTTTTCTGGGCAGCCCCTCACCATTTTGGGAAGCACGGGCCCTGTGCTGGTGTTTGAAAAGATACTTTTTAAATTCTGCAAGTATGCTCTTTTAAAATGTGATTGAATACATACGTTTTTTGTTTTTTTTTAAATAAAATATAATAGATGGACAGTTTTTGGTAGGTGAGGAGAAACCAATCTTCTTGCCCTGTTTACTTTTCCACATTTCCTGCACAAAGTTTCATTGGAGTAATAGTGTGCTCATTTGGTTCTTTTTTATATTTCACTAAAAAGGGTACTGCAGTTTTTTTTTATTTTTTTTTATTTAGATGTCCCTTTTCTTAAAAAAATTGTTTTCAAATTATTAACCTGTTGTCACAAAAACAGTTCAAAAGACTAGTTGTGATTTATTTATATATTGTATTTTACAATTTTTATTTGGCCTCTGAAATTAGCCAATTTTTGTATGTCAGTTATTTTGTTAAATCATTTTTGCTTTGTATTGCCTTCGCTGAGCTTCTAAAATATTCGCGATAATGACATTCTCAAATTTGCCACATTACAACCAATAAACAATGACATTTATTCTCTCCCCCCAGGGAGTATGGATTGTCCTATCTGTCACTCAGAACCTGCATTGGCCTGTGGACAGCTTTTCTCTGTATTCTGCTGGTGGCCACAGATGCCAGTTCCCTTGTTTGTTACATCACCCGTTTCACAGAGGAAGCGTTTGCCTCGCTCATCTGCATCATCTTTATTTATGAAGCCTTGGAGAAACTTTTGCACCTGGGGGAACTCTATCCCTTTAACAAGAATAACAACTTGGACAAACTCACCACATATTCGTTAGTATGCATGTCTTTTGTAATTGCCTCTTGTCGTGATAACATAAGCAAATGTTCATGGACTATTAAGTGATCAAAAAGTTGATTTGCTGTTTCAGATGTGCTTGTGTTGAGCCTTCGGATCCCACTAATGCCACCGTAAAGTTCTGGGAAGTCAACAACATAACTGCCTCCGAAATTTACTGGGAAGCTCTGGAGGTGAAGGTATGTATAACTACAAATTTATAGATTATAAACCCTTCCAGCAAACCGAAGCAAAATTTTAGGTCACATCAGTGACTTCAGCAAGAAAAAAAATCTCAGACAAACATTTTGCTCGACAAAACAACTGGAAAAAAAAGGATTTTTGGCTTATTTATCTTAAAGTGGCATGCTTATCCAGATGGATGAGACGAGACAAGATTAAGGACATGTGGGCTGGATTATATTGGATTATATTAGATTAAAGGGCACTAAAATCATTATAAAAGCACATTTTTGGTCTGAGAATTTTTTGTTTTCATTGGCATAAAAGCTCATGAATCCTACATGTTTGTTGATGTCAGAATAACTCTGCCCTGCTTTTTCTCACTTGCAGGATTGCATTGAAAAGAGAGGGGAGTTTGTGGGGACTGCTTGTGGTCCTCATGGACCCTACGTTCCAGATGTTCTCTTCTGGTGTGTCATTCTCTTCTTTTCTACTGTTGTCATGTCTGCCTTTCTCAAGGAGTTCAAGTTCAGCAATTACTTCCCCACAAAGGTACTGTGACTCATTATAATCTCGATCAGTGTGCAACTAATATGACTCAAACATGATGACGAATGTGTTGCAAAGTGCAGCACTACACTCTTGTGGTAATTCACGGGTATTGCAGTGACTGAAAAAGAGATTTATCACTGGTGTTTTTTGTTGACTGCTTGATATTTTCTAAGTTGCTAACAAGCATTTGGCCAATCTGTAGTTACATTTTCAAAATCTTAAATACAATTAGCACAACTTGGATTTTACATGGCCATGCCATTAACACTTTTCATGTCGTTTTCACAGAATAGGAAGTCAGTGAACACATTTCTGAGATGCTTACATTGTTTTAACACACATTAAACCCAAAGGCAAAATGAAAATGTTGTCTTATTTGCAGAGCACAGCGGAATAGAAAACACAAAACACAATCTTCCTAAACTTGTTCAAAAACAAGACTAAATTCAATTAAATTCTCACTAATTCGCAACAAAGGCATTTTGCAAGACATAAACATTCAATTCGGGTCTACATATATATACTCAAATCCAGTCATAGAATCGGAATTGTATTTACGTCAAATAATTTATGTTGGTAAATGCTTGTTACCAGTTGTAAAAATAAATAAATAAATAAATAAACAAACAATTTTTCTCCCTCTTTTTTAGGTGCGGTCTATTATCAGTGATTTTGCTGTGTTCATCACTATTCTCACCATGGTCTTGGTTGATTATGCTCTAGGGATCCCCTCCCCCAAACTGAAGGTGCCTAATGTGTTCAAGGTAAGAAGGAAAAATAAGACTCTGACTATGAAGACATAATATTTATTTAAAAATGTTCAGCCAATTGTTAAATATATATATGTGTGTGTTTTCTGAAGCTTCTAATTAATTACACAGAACACAATTAACCTTTGAGGGACTTGCTTTGTTATAGTCGCTAACTTCAATGCACTTCAGTGCTTTATAAATGACCAATATAAAGTGACTGCCTATGTGTCTGCTGGAAGAAAAAATTATGCATGACTATCTGCAATTTCTTACAAATAAAAATATAAAAAGTGTGGCAGGCATTTGCATACAGTCCCACTAACAAAATGCTTTTACTTTGATTAAAGTTGAAAAAGTCAAGAGAATGACATAATCTTTACAAAACAACTTTCCAAAGACTCCCCAACTTTATGTAGATCTGTACTTTGAGCCATTTTGATACATAAATATGCTTTGAACAAAACCATAATTTAATAAGTTTGGCTCTATATTGAGTGTGATGGTGGTGTTAGATTTCCACTACACATAATGTTTTGCATGTAGGCTGTGAGCTGTCTTCTTCCACATGTTGGCATGCTTCCCCCTAACCTGGCCTGACAGTTCAGTGGACGGTCATGTCTTGGTAGGCTTACTGTGGTGTCATGCTTGTTTTATTTACACATGATGGATTGAAGAATTCTCTGTAAGATATTCAGAATATACGTACTGCTTAGTAACCTAAATCCTGATTTTATTTTGATATGTTATGAGGAAAGACTGTTGAATACAAGTACACATCACACTTTTCAGATTTTCATTTAAATAAAACATCTTAACAAATACAATGATTATCCACTTAACATTTAAACTGAGGTTGTAATAGGACAGAACATATAAGAACATTCAAGGCACTATATTGATGATTTAACAGCCAACCAGAGATGATCGAGGTTGGCTCATCAACCCATTGGGGCCCAACCCCTGGTGGACAGCAGTAATAACTGTTATACCAGCTCTACTTTGCACAATCCTAATCTTCATGGACCAGCAGATAACCGCTGTCATCATCAACAGGAAAGAAAACAAACTCAAGGTATTTTCATCTGCCTGTACACTTTACATCACTTTTGCACCAATCAAATAAAAACACAGCTTAGCTTTTGTTATTTGGTTTTCCTCCTCCAGAAAGGTTGTGGATACCATTTAGACTTGTTCATGGTTGGGATAATGCTGGGTGTGTGCTCTGTGATGGGACTGCCATGGTTTGTAGCAGCCACCGTCCTCTCCATCACACACGTTAACAGTCTGAAACTGGAGTCGGAATGTTCAGCTCCTGGGGAGCAGCCGAAATTCCTCGGCATCCGGGAGCAGCGCGTTACAGGCCTCATGATCTTCATGCTCATGGGCAGCTCTGTCTTTATGACGTCAGTGCTAAAGGTGGGACAAAATAGTTTTATCAAGAAGTGTTTTTGTGGCTGATGTACATTTCACTTATTTTCTAATTTAATTTTAAGCACATCTCTCTTACCTTCTCTTTTGCTTTTCTTAGTTTATTCCTATGCCGGTGTTGTATGGAGTTTTCCTTTACATGGGGGCATCTTCTCTCAGAGGCATTCAGGTACAAAAAAGGAAGGAAAATAAGACCATACAATTATTTAAAGATATTGAATATGTCGAACATGATATAAATTTCAACAAGGACCATGACAGCAATATAACCTTAGATTTGATCTTTTGTCAATCTCCTGCAGTTCTTTGATCGCCTCACATTGTTTGGTATGCCAGGCAAGCATCAGCCAGACTTAATCTACTTACGACATGTACCCCTGAGGAAGGTGCACCTTTTTACCATAATTCAACTCAGCTGTCTCATTCTTCTGTGGGTTATCAAGACCTCCAGGGCTGCCATTGTCTTTCCTATGATGGTGGGTAAACAGTTAGTTGTGACATTTATGCTACCTGTCCACTCCAGTTTATGTCATGTGATTTTAAGCGTTAAGCTGCAAAGGTTAAAGGTGTCCAAAAGTAAATGTATCTTTTGTCCATTTAAAATGTCTGTGTTGTGGTTGCCTTTGATTTGTTATTTTACATATATGTTCGTCAGCAAACGAACATATATCTGACAATATTGGTTTTGCATCTCCTCTGGTTCCACTTGTACTTACTTTGACCTATCTGATTAATAAATGCATTATCTAAATTCTCCCAAATAAAACATGACATGTTGATGTCATGTAGGCTACAGTAAATCATCTTTTTGTGACCAAAGTATAAAAATGCATCTTCCTAATTAGTGTCAGAGTTCCTGTTGTTTCAATAAATTTCAACAAAGTAGTGATTCTTCCTTTTTATTCTGCCTTTTTTTGTACCTTGTCATCTCTGCAGGTCTTGGCTCTGGTTTTCATTAGGAAGTTGATGGACTGTATCTTCACCAAGCGAGAGCTGAGCTGGCTGGATGATCTTATGCCAGAAAGCAAGAAGAAAAAGCTTGAGGATGCTGAAGAGGTGATAAATCTGTTTTTGCCTATACTCTTTTTTTTTTTTTAAACAGCTCTATATTACTTTTAAATAATTCTACATTTTTCTGCACTAAAATGTCTGATGGTTTACCTTTAGGAAGAAGAGCAGAGTATTCTAGCAGAAGATGAAGGTGTTGTGCAAGTGCCATTGGGGGGATATAAGTGAGTTATAGTGCCATTGTAAAGATTCCTTGGACAGAATCATTTTCTGTATAATTAATAAACTTCGTCTTATTTTTATGTTTAGACAATTTTCTGCCTCTTGTTTTTACAGAGGAATACCCATAATCAACATCACAGATGAGATGTCAAAAGGCTCGTTTGGAAATACCTGGAATGCCAACGACTGAAGAAAATAAAGCATCTATGAAGGTTTTCAAAATTATTAGGCTGTATGTTTGTACAGAAAGTTTGGCTAAGTTTGGCTAAGTAAATTAGTTTTCAACAAAAGAATGAAAACAATGTTCAGATTGATTATTTAGCTGCGAGGAAATTGCATGACTGGAGTTATGGCACAGGTAGCGCTCCATCAAAGTATCACACTAGAATTCATTGAGCTCCTAAGACTGACCCATTCTTTCACAAAATTAGAGAAGCAGTCTGCATGCCAAGGTGATGGAGTGTACACACTTGTGGCCTTGGAAGGGATTGAACACCTGAATTTAAGGACTTTTGACATAAATATGTATTTTGCAATTACACTTATGCTTTGTTAATTTTGTTGTTGAACTTCAGTATCATAAACATGAAGATATAAAAACATTTTTTTCATGAAATTACAAAAAAAACCAAAAAAAAAAACGGCAAAAAGTGGAAAAAAGAAGCCCGGTTTGGACAGTGCAGACGGCCTGTCCCACGATGTCTCTCCATTTTTCGCCATTTTTGCAAGAAAACACATATGTATCAAGATCATACAAAAACAGTTTGGTTTCAAAACCAATACAACTGTGAAACTTTTAAACAATACAAAGTTATTATTACATGTGATTTGCACAATTTTCTGTTTCTGTGACTGGTATTATGTATCTATATGTTTTTAACCAAATTACATACCATACAATCTAGAAAGCACAAGCAATAGATCCTCACGCCTAAACAACGCTATCCTTTCCATGTATTAAAGTGTTCATTTATATATATTTTTTGTGGGTTTTAAGATTATACACATTGTTTTTTTTTCCAGTAGATTATTTTATAATGCGAGAAAGGTCTTACAGTCTTTTGCTTTCTAGTGACAGTGTACTTCTTCAATTGTTAGTGTTGAATTTCTCTTAACTTAACTGAGTCATTAAGCCATTTAACTGTCGAATGTTTTACCGTTGTCAACTTTTCAAAGAATAAAACTGTGACTTGTGTAGTACATTGTTTTGAAAGTATTTATGAGGTATTGTATTGTCTGTATTACAAGTGTGCAAACCTCAATAATTCAAGATGTTTCACTTTTTGAGTGTAACCACATAAATAAAAGTTGTTTTATTGATATTGTAGTGTACTGAAATGCACTTATATATAGTTGCGAAAATAAATCGTAATAAAGATGATAAAACATCATGGCTTTACAATGAAATTAATATCTTGTGTTTAAGCAAACCTCAGCTTTAGCCTCCAATCACATATCAGATCACCTGTCAGCTGATTAGGCCGCTGTGCTAATGTGTGGCTTTGTTGTAGAAAACATGACAGGAACACCTAGTGTCAATGCAACTGCTTTGCCTTCACACATCCGGCCTTAAGCATAACAGGACTGGGCACAGGTTCTCTTTTGCAATCAACAGATGGTTTGATGTGCTGCAGATGACAGCTCGGAGAGGTGGAACATCCCCTGAGCGTGTCACGCTGCTGGCTCATGTGAATTACTGTTTCCTTCTCAGTGCTACGAGGAAATCAAGAGTGTTGACCCAGCTACTGATCCCAGCCGGTCTGATGCCGAGCTGATTGACATGATTTCCCTTTATTTAGCAGGACTGTCCTCGGTGTGCAGGTCTGATCATCATGGGGTATCCTTCCCCAGTGAGCAGCTGACAGGTGAAACACATCATTGTATACCTTGCAGAAATCCCCCTGCATGGTTCTCCCTGGGGACAAACATGTTTATTGATTTTTCTTCTATCTTCATTCGCAAGGAGGATCGAGAGAACACAAGAGGAAATATGTTCTGCATGCTGGGACATAAGATCTCAAAGCAATACATTAACCCTGACATGTAAGATAATATTAGCTCAAGTGAAAATAGTTCTTAGAAGAGACTTGAATTGCATGTTACTACTCCCCCTGTCACAAAAACCTTAGCACATCCTCAACTACTCTCAATTTATTTAAAAACACCTAAAGCATCATTCATCCTCCTTTGGATATGACATGATAAAAAGGGAACTTAAGAATTGTACACATTTCTTTATTGAAAACTGCAAGAAAGGGTAGTTTAATGCTAGATGTGAAGTTTGGACCAACAACGTAATTGAAATTCTAAAAATTCAAGTGAATAAGAAAATGATCAAATATATAATCAGCTAATTCGCCATAAAATTTCCTAACACATTTGTCATTTACATGTTTTTTTTTTTTTTGCTTTTTCCCAATATTTCTAAAAGTATCTCCTTCAACCACTGAAGGCCACTAAGGCTTCTTGTGAAGATACATTTAATTGTGTTACCAGAAGAAAGTGTAGTACAGGTTGTGACACATGTAATTGCACAGAATCAGTGAAAAACAGCTGCATCGTTTTACAAGAACGACAACAGCTTGAGGAGTTTAATCTCTTCTGCCTCGGCCGGTCTTCAACCAGGAGACAAACTCTTTGGCTGCCTGGTCCTGCAGGTAAGAGCTCACGTCGCTGGTGTAGGTGCCGTCTGCATGGCGTCTGAATAAACTCCTGTAAAAGAAAGATTTGCCATGTCCAGTCTGTATTTATGGTTTTTAACATTAGGGGAAATGTTACTTTGCCAACTATATCTTTCAAATGCTTCATTGTAACATTTTAATGCACTCACCCGTTCCTTTTTGAATTCTTCAGCCACTGGACAAAGTCTTGGGCTCTTCTTGTTTCCAGGTATTTGCTGTAGTCATTGGAAAATGTTCCCTCTGAGTGCCTCTTCATGTTTGGGAACTCAATGGGATCACTTAAAATTGAGTTTTCACTCAACAATCTAAAAGGAAAATGTGACAGAAATAGCTGAGTTAAATCACACACACACACACACACACTTAGATTTAAGCTATGTACAAGAAGATCATGGAAAGAGTCTGCTGGCCGGATTATTTCTCTGCATCACAGCGACATTTTAGGTGCAACATTCTCATCAACAACAAAATAAAGTCAGGCCTAATTTATTCATACCCCTGATATATCTGGATTTATCACATTTATTCAACCACAAAATTTGTTTCTGGTAAGACATGTCAGCAAAACCTTTATAGACTTTTGTAAAATGAGCCTCATTTCAGAAAAAGACACCACTAAAATAACATATTTTGATTTTTTTTATGAAACATGCTATGTCAAATTATGTATATCTTTCTCAAAAGTCTGTGGAAATATAGTTACTGAACTTCTTCCAACTTTCCACGGGTATTTTGACAAATTGTCTTTGGTGAAGAGCCCCAAACTTTGAATTTGGAAGGCATTCTTGCCATCACCCTAATCTTTAGCTCTTTAGCTTCCTTCGTGGATTTAATATCAGATTCCAGATGGGACTCTGGGTGGACCTCTCCAAAATGTTAATATCACATCTGGTCAGAAGGAAGATACTGGTAAAATCACTTCAAGTCTAAATCTGCCAGGGCTTACTAATCGTTTGGAGCCCAACAACATTTTCTTCCAACATATTATTATTATTATTATTCATACACACCTGTCAAATATATAGCTAAGTTTACACTTTTGCATTTCAACTTCAAAAGTACTTTAAGAAAATAGAAAAAACAAACGTTTTATTTGGACATGGACTAACAAGAAAACATACATATCTTTTTTTGTCCTTTTACTCAACTAAATAATAATAATAATATTTATAATATAAACAAATTATAGTAATAATAGAAAGTAGAAGAATATGAAGATTAGACTTGTATTATTTAGATTTTTTTCTTCTAAACACTAACATAAATCAAACTGTTAGTGTGAACACTGAAATATGATCTTACAGCGGTGTTCGGTCTGTGTCCTGGTCAGGCACCTGCCAACTGCTTTGGATGATGATAAGGAGCATAAGTCCAGCAAGAGACTGAGCACTTTTCATTGTTTAAGCTGCCTGAAAATGAGCAAAAATAGAGACAAATAGTAGTTTTCTTTTTTACCTAAATGAGGTGTTTGAGTTTTCAGAATGGATTGTGAAAAAAATTCTTACCTGTGTTCTTTTGTGCAGATTGTTTAAGAGAGGGATCTTGCTTTGCGTTGATTGTTATCGTTCTTCTCTCCTGCTTGTGGAGCTTCTTCATGGTCTCCTCCCCATCTGCTCTGCCTTATATAGCAGAGATGAGGAGCATTCTCTCAGGTGACTCCCTTCGTCACAAAAACCTTAGCACATCCTCAACTACTCTCAAGCCATTAGTCAGCTTCTGGCTCAGTGCCTGAATGTAATCTTGGTTAAAAAAAGGAAGCATGACAGCTGGATGGTCAAAAAACATATTTAAGTATCTGAATCAAAAATAGTATCTACTCCAACATAAACATTTCTACAAATTATAATTGTTAACTTTGACAAGAAAATGTTTAGCTCAAAAAAGACAAGAAAAAAACTAAATAATTAAAATTTTGGAAAAATATTTATCTAGTACAGTTATTGCTAAAACAAATGTAATCTATAGGAAAATGTTAAGTTTAAATACCCCTGATCTTTGCTTTATTTCTTAATTTGACAACCTCAACATCTGTACACTCAGACCTACAGACAATTTCTCCAGCGCAACTTTCAATACTGTTAGGAACTGCAAATGACAAGCCGTTTATATCTTAAAACAATCTTTATTGTATCTTCATCAATGCAATATTACAAGTGTAAAGACACCACTCCACAGTGTAGCGTGACACATTCACCGTAAGTTATCACATTCACATAAAAAAGACAAAACTTCAAAATGCATGCAGTGGCCTTTTCTAAAAGTCACATATCTTAATAATAACAAAAAGGCTCAAATTTGTGAGCAATGAAACATGTGAAATTCACCCGACTGGTCAACATATTATTAAAAGTAAAACAAGGAGATTGTTTAAAATGTTCCTTTATAAATGCTGAAGACTCTTTTTCACATCTATTCAGGATTGAGGAGGCATTTCTGCAGAAAGTGACTCATGAGGGTGTATGTATGATGATAGGCTTGTCCCCTGAGAGAGTGATCCTTGTCAGTGTACCACTGAAAATAAAACCAAAGCAAAATGACTCCAAAGATAACAAAATTAAAGATATGATCAAAGCTATCTTTTATTTTTATGCAATAACTAATGGTGGTCTTTTTCCATTTGAAACTCTCTTTAAACAAAAGCACATTCAAGACCAATATTAGTCTAGTTCCCTCAGCCAATATTTACCATTGCCTCAAAATCCACAAGTTCTTCCACCAGAGCTTTGGAGATCTGTGCAGCCTGCTGGAAATGGACATTGTCTAAAGGAAGAACAGCAAATCACAACGTGACTGAATGTCAAAGCTGAAATCTTATTTGAAGCAAATAGAAACCATTTGTGCATGACTTTATTCTGTTACTAAGCAATGGGGGAAAAAAAAGGTTAACACATGTTCAAAAACAGCGATTAGTAAAGAGAAATCACTGAGCGTACCGTCTGCTGTGCCGTGAATAAGGAGATAGGCAACCTTTTTAAAGTTCTTTGCTCTTGATGTGACTGTGGAGTTCTATGAAACAGAAAGGAGAAAATCCAGAGACAATAATGCATGTCATATACAGATAGCATTATGACCTATAAGCCTGACCAAAACAGATCAAGTTTTTAGGTAATAATGATTAAAAATAATACTAATACTATTATTATCATTTGGACTAGGGTGTCTGTTGCTTACTTTGTAAGAGTCTGAATTCTCTGATGGTTTGCCCATGTAGCGCTCAGTGTAAACTGCATCTAAAAAAAATCAGAATATAATTTGGGCTCAGACCATTACATAAATATTAATTACAGTGTTTAAACAACTTATTATTGAAGTCTTTAGCTCCATCTGCTGTTCATGTTTATTTTAAAATACAAAATAGTAAAGTTTACTCTGACTTTATGTCAGGTATTTATGCTGCAGGAAGGGAGGAAATAGATGTGAATGAAGAAGAGTAGTAAGGAAGATACAATAAAGGAAAGAGGAAATGTAGGAAAAGAGTTTTGAGGATGAAATTGATGCTTCTCCAGTTTGATCAGACAAAACTGGTGCTAAACAAGAAAAAAACTTATCACATACCATAATAGTCCCACTTGGCTACTGGGGCCACGGCAATCCCACACTTGAAGAGTCCAGTGCCAGCACCCAAAGCCATTGAGGCGACATAACCACCATATGACTGAAGATGAAGATTTACACTCATAAACAAAAAAATGCAATTGATTTATAAGACAAAGAAAATTAATCATCAAAATACAGGCAACCTACCCAGCCCCATATTGCAATTCTATCTTTGTCAATAAAACCCATGTCGATGAATTTCCTGTAAGATAGAACTCAGGTTATAGCTGAGAAGAAAAAATAAATAAATTCTTGTGAAGTTCATTTTCTTCACCTCACGGCTGACATTTGATCTTCCACTTCAAAGGTCCCGAGGTGTCTGTAGATCGCATGCATTATTTCATCACCCTGATAACCACTTCCCCTTCCGTCAACACTGGCGACGATGATTCCGAGCGAACTGGAGAGGTACGTTCCCCAGTTCAGCTTGTTCTGATAGCTTACACTCTGACTACAGGGGCCAGCGTACCTGCAAGGAACAGAGTCACCATAAGGTCTTCCAAGATGGTAAGTTGTGGCACACTGAGATGTTGTTTACTTACACATCAATAAGGAGAGGATATTTTTTGGACTTCTGGAAATTTGGTGGCAACATCATTTGATACCACATATCTGTTTATTCAAAAAGGTTTGGAAAACAGGGAAGGACTGATGTTAGCAAGGAAAGAAACTTGATAAATATCTGTATATTTATTTTGGATCTTTTTAAAGTATAATAAGGTAATTAAGCAAAAATAGTTAATTACATTTCCAATTTGAATTGATGTTTTAAGCCAGAAAGAAAACCTACATTGAGAGTTTTAAATGAGAGTTTATGTCTGTAGTTTTGAACATGTATGCCTCACCAAATCCTGCAATCTTTACGGTTCCATATTTCATTGTTGGCATTTGAAATTCAGAAAGAAGATTTTCCAGATCCTTATTGTCTTCCAAAATTGATAGCTCTAAAATAAAAATAAACACATAAACTTAAAAAAATAATAATAATAAATAAGTTGAAAATTGTTTCTGTGCACTCAAAGTTAACAACAGACCAAACATTCTCTATTTTTTTTAAAATTTTTTACAGAGACTAAAAAAAAATAAAATAAAATAAATCCGCAAACCATAAAAAGAAATACCTGTTGCTGCACCTGTGCCCCTGTTGTCCATAAGTGTGTAAAGGGGAAATCCAGGTCCTAGTCCAAACAAGACAGACATAAATTCGCAAAGACATTTCACACCAATATTAGTCGTCTTTGTGACGTCTGAACTTTGATTATTGTTCGCAGATGTTTCCTGCATGGCTGAGTTATTGCTTGCAAACACATATAAAGCTAACTGACCATAGCAGTCCATTCGGTAGAATGAGGCGTCAACGCTTAAATAAGCTGAGTTGTACTGACACCTGTCTTCATGTAAGCCACAGGTGAGGCACATGGGGGTCGAGGGACTGCTTCCAAGCATAATCCTGATTTGAAAAAAGAAGAAAATCTCATTTAATATACTGTAAATAATATTTTACAAGAGTCTAATTAGCTCATCCAATGGTCTGTCTTTTTCAGTTTAACAAATAGAGTCTTCCATACTGGCAAAGATGTGTAAAAATAATTTAAATTAATCATTATCTATTTAAGGTGGTCTGGCAAAAAGCAAAGGATAAATATTGTGACATAAATAAAATCTATCCCCACTGTGCAGTACTTTGTACATCTTTTGAACTTTTTTACATTTTGTCACATTATAACTACAAACTTCATTGTATTTTGATTTTGTAGGCTTCAGAATGATCTGACGAGATAGTAAGATGACATATCAATAATACATTTTACCAGAAAGTTTACAAATAACTTTTGCAAACGTAATTTTATGTAAAAATTATGTAACTTTTCTGCCACCCTAAGATTACCTTGATATTGTTCTTCAGTAACAAGATATTCACAAAACTGCTTACTTGTAAAGATTTCTCTTGACAGGGTTTCTTTCGTGCTGATTACTTACAAAATATCTGTAGGAAACAATTTAACATCAGTCCTTTTTTTTTTTTTGACATTTTCACCAATGGATGTATGATTTTGCATTAAAGGTGTAGTAATTTCACTCACATGGCATCCTTGGTTAATTTGGATATGTAAATAACTTCCCATTTTCCAGATGTAATTGGTGTGGCTTTGCCCTTATTCAAAATAAAAATAAAACAACATGATTAAAGAAAGGCAGGAAGGAACTGATTTAGTTGTAAATTGCTAAAAAAAAACAAAAAAAAAAAAACACTTACATTTTTTATGTAATGAATATGTTTGTAGCCTTGAGTGTCACTCATTACTTTGTAGAAACTGAGTTTATCCTCAGCAAAGAAAATAGGGAGTGGCATATACTGAGGGGAAAAAAACATATTTTAATAATCAAACATTAAATGGTTGAAATAAAAAAAAATGTAATTTACTTTTTGGAAACTTACATGGCCAATCCAACCTGTCTTGCTGGTTTGCTCAAATTTCTGCAAGGAGTAAATGTTTTAATTCAGCATCAGTATAAATCTTAGAATCATCTCATTGAAAACTAATGAGGATTTTCTGACAGGTAGGTAACTTGAGTCATGACATCCACCTCTTTCTCTCTCCAGCTGCTCCCATCAAAGTCGTAGATGGCTACAACCACATGATTCTGTTTCCTTGTGAGCCACTGCACAGCGACGCGTTCATCTGTTGCCCAGGTCACTGAGCACAAAATGTGATCACTGAGTAAAAAGCAAGAGAAAATGACAGGGTTTTCAAATGGGAAAAATTGTGAATACATCGCATTAACATCCGCTTTGAAATCAGTATTATGTGTTAACGTAAGACTATAAGTTGTATAAACAAACCTTCCAGCCATGGACCCAGGAAGAGCGAGCTGTGAATGGAGGGTGGGATTTGCGGTGTCAACGACAAACAGCTTCACCTTGGTAAGGTTTGATCCAGCCTATGATAAAAGTAATTGACCAGCACAAACGGGATAATGCATTAAAATCCTATAATCTAAAAATATAGCAGTAACGTTTGACAGACATTGTGCTTGGAAATGACTATACTTGTTTTAAAAGTCATATAATCAAACCTTTGGGTAAGAAATAGCCACTGTTTTAGGATATTGCTCTGATCCGTACCAAGAGAACTCCACTTTTTGAACTTCTGTATCATTAAACTGTGCATAAGCCAAGAATTTTCCTGTTGAGGACCACCATATTGCCCCGTTTGAAGCAAAGACTTCCTCTGAAAGTCATAAAAAAAACTTGTTAAAATATGTCAAAGTAAAATCAGAAAATATTTTTGTGTGTTAGATATTAGGCATGATGGTATCCATATTTGATCATTAACTATTGATTGGTTTTTACTTAGTTATATTTTATAAAATAAAAAGATTCCATTTGAACATAAATATAACTTACTACAAAGCCTTTACTTACTTATGATATGAGTTCATGGTAGACTTAGCATTAGGAATTAGTCACTATTACACAAGTTTTTGGTTTAAAACCAAACCTGGACTAACTGAGTAAAATCATTGTACCATTTCAAATCAAAGACGGGCTTAGCAAAAAATAAAAATAAAAAATAAAAAGGTCATTTTTAACCCAACAATTTTTATAGTGCAGACCAACATCAAGCTTACTTACCCTCATATACCCAGTCAGGAATGCCATTGAGGATTTCATTCTTTTTCCCATTGTGTGTCAGCTGCACTGACTCAGCAGTTACATTGGAGTTTAAAAAAATATTGAAGTTTGAGACATATGCCTGGAAGGTAGAGTGTAACAATTATTTTGTTAAAAGTTTCAGCAAAAGGTTCAGTCAAAACTATAAATGTAAATGATTTTGCAAATAATAGAACAATGTTGCCATATTTGCAAATACTATTCCAGCAAACTAAGCAATACACCAGGGAACAAAGACTAAGCTCACATATTGGTTTCCTGCTGGTGCAAAGCTAAAGTACTGCACCATGCTTGGAAGGCTCGCTGGTGTTACAAATGTTCTGTAAAGACATAGCAAAAGCATTTAGAGAGCAAATTGTTTTTGAACAAACTGATAATAACCCTGAAAGAACAGGGCTGAAAATTACACAATGTAAAAACAAAGCAAAATATCAGAAAACGTAGCATCAAATCTGACAGGCGATTGAAGGTATATCTAGGATTTATCTCTGTCAACTTGTCAAATGCATACATAAAAAAAAAGAAAAAAGATGTGACATACAAATGCTAATGGTGTAAATCTGATAGTTACTGAACATCATATTAAATTTCTATATTTATAAGTTTTTTTTTTTTCTTAGACTTGACTCTCCAAGTCTAAGAAGGAGCTCCAAATAGGTTTGTGTTCTGGATGTAATATGTAAAATGGACTTTGTGGCGAACCTGACCAATGATAAAATAACATAAAGACAAAATATTTTTATAAACAACCACATACTATTGATTAGATCACGCATTGTAACAAATTGTTCCAATCAAAGAAAATAATAAATGAAGAAACTCATTCTAGTCAGGTAAACCTAAGAAATGTGTTTTTATTACAAGTCTGTCATGACAGCTTTCCTGAAAAGAATTGTTGATTTTTCTTTCTTTCTTTTTTTTTTTGTGGAAACTATATCTATTCAGTCTTTACTTTAGTTAATAATGACTTGTTATGCACTTATATTTTATCATTGTATGTTTAATGTAATTATTAATAATTTTGCCAAATTTTAAATTAAACCCTTTCTATATTTTTTATTCTGTGTGAGAGTGTGATTGACAGGACTAAAACCCACCTCCTGGCTCTGATTGATTGTTTCTAGGTAGCACTGGGAGCACTGAGAGAAGATGGATGAGCTAAATTTTTAAATAGATTATTTTTCTCATCCTATACTGTCATCACGCAGTAATAGCTTAAAAATACATACTGCAGCTTTAATAGTGTTATCAATGTATTTTTTTCTGACATAGCTTAATCATTTTTAGACAATTATTACTCTGTCTGTCTACTTTTAACTTTGGTAAAGAACTTCTTGTTATACTTGTCTGGTAAAAATGTACTCTAAAAATGATGACGATTGATTCATTTTGCAAATCAGCATGTTTTCTTTTTTGTATATTTTTTCTTATTATTATGTTTTTTTGCATGTCAAAATCAGCATACATATTTTGTGCAAAGCTACTGACATAGCAAAGTTTACTTACAATTTTGTCATGTCGTAGATGGAATATGAGGCAGAATAGGAATGTCTAAAGTTCTGCAGGATTTTAAACACAGATTATGTTTCATACTTATACATCAGATGACTTGGCAGGTTAAAGAGAAAGTTTACAACAAAAACATCTGTTGGGTGCTTCTCACCTTAGTGTAATTGCTTTCGAAGGCAATATATTTATGATCACCTGACAACCAGTAATCCGTGGCATCCACTTTTTTCTGAAGTAAAAGAAGTATACGACCTTTTAGTAATAATTATGTTCAGATTAAAAAGTTGTAAAATTAATATATTGAAATAACTAGCTGCTTTACAAATGTTGCATTGCTCAGATACAGATACTTGTCCTTTGTTTCAGCATTGTGAAGGTAAACATTTCCATCTCTTTCTTTATGCAGATACTCTTTATCTGTAGCAACAAGAAAACAATTATTATTTTTTTGTTATAGATTTAGATAACCAGCTCAGCAGGATAGATGATTCAATAAACAGAATTACCCGACATCCAGTACAAATTGTAGGATTTCTTTCTGATGGTGTCATTAAAGTAATCCTGAAGAGTGAATGGCCTTTTGCTGGCTCCGGATCCTAGACAGATGCACAAAGACATGTTCATTTAAGCCAAAACCTGCTGCTTATGCTGTTGGAGCCATTTCAATTGTTCACTGAAATGGCTCCAAAAGCAAAAATCTCTTTGTTGGGCCTCCTCAATTATTTGTAAGTTAAAGTTCATAAGGCTCAATCCTAGTTTACTAGTTTAACTATTACCCATTCTTTTTAGAGTAAAACATAGTTGCAATTTTCCCCTCAAAGGTAAGAGCTGTGTGTGGAGGGGTGTGTGAGCATGTGGATTCAATTCAAGGTATTACACACATATACAGTCACTGTGGGGGCTCATTATTGATAACATGCACCCTCTCCTACTGCTTTAAATGTAATTATATAAACCAATAAGTCACATTCTTATTATTAAAAACTGACTACACTTGGTTTTTTCTGGACCATATTTCTTGCTACTGTGCAGAGCCAGCTGTTGGCAGGGAGTGAGTTTGACTGTGGGTTTGTGGGTACAACAGTGATAAACAGAGGACTGATGCTCCATATAAATACATTTTGTCACTTTTGTCTTTCTACCCATCAACAAGACAAGAATAGCTAAAGTAAAAGCACAGGCATCACTTTTACTTTTCCAGAGTGACAGTCTTGTTGGCTGCTTATACAAAATCAGGGCTGTTTTAAAGAAGAACAGCAATCTTTAAATCTTCCTTTAAAAGTGGTTGATATTAAGGACATAGTGTAGATGGCCCTAGTTTCTAACAAATTTCACACTTAGTTTTACATTCTTACAATAAAGATGAATTTCAACATGTTTAACTAGACTTCTTGGTTTTTATTTAATTAATCTAGCTCTGAAAAGCTATATATAAATGTCAGGAGAGGAGGTGAGGGATATCTTCCAAGACAACTGAGGGTATGAGCACACTAAAGTTGCTTTTCCACTGGCAAGTGGTGCACTAACCAGTTAATGTGCTGTTCAGTTTTACTCCAGGTAGCGAGCTTTTCCATTATACGCTCTGTTCCTTACTACTGTCGGAGTGATGTGTGCGCGCAACAGCTGTGGACAACTCTCTGCTGATGTTTCCAGCAACACTCAGTAATGAAGAACCTCAAGGTTGCTCCTCTGTATTAAACAGCTCTCTGACAGCAGAAGGCATGTCTGTGGTCCACAGCTAAACTTAAAGGTTTTCTTTTTTTTCAGTTTTCAGTGATGTAAATCACAAGTCAATCAACAAATGCAGTCAGCTGTCAATCAAATTGCTTTGGTGCCGTACCAGGCTTGGTGCGGCTGGTGCTACACATGAAGTAGGTTCCAAAAAATGACAAGAGCTAGGCAGAGCAGTGCTGGATCTACTCATGGAAAATGAATCTGGCGGACTGGGACCGTCCTGGTTAGAGGCGGTCTAGTGAAAAAAAGCCTTAAGCCACTGCTATGGGCCCCAAAACTATCTAGGATCCCACATTAATGCTTGAATTTTAACACAGATCAGAGATCTAGAATAAAAGACATTTGTTTATTAAGAATAAGAATTCTGTTACATTTGATTTGATGGTTTCAACACTGATAAATTAAAATATTTTAATTAGTTTTAAAATTAAATTTAAGATTTATAGAAACTGGCAAGCTTACTATGTAAAAGTTAAAAGTATAATGTTGTTGCATAGGGCCCCACAATAAATTCTGCAAAAGCCCCCATACTACCTTGGGCCAGACCTGGCAACTGTGTATCAGCTTCAGAGAGGAGTGCTCCATTTCTCTTTCTCAGGGGAATATCTTAACCTGAGCTAAATGCCTATAGACTGAAGGGGAAGGTTAAGAAACCCCGGGGAGTGGGATTCAGTCTTAATGCAGCACAGAAACAGACAGACCAAGAATGGAAGGCAATAGCTCATAATCAGAACTTACTGCTGTAATAAACTGCTGGGATTGTTATTAACGTGATGACGACAGCCGCCCCTATCACTCCCAAAATCAGCCTGTTGCTGAAGCCCTGTGAAAGAAAGGGGAGGAAAAAGCAGCAAAATAATGTAGACACGCTGACGTTGCAGTATTCACTGAGCTTTTGAATGTTATTTTTATCTAATGCTTAGTAACTATCTTTCTTTAATAAACAGTTGTTTCATCCCTAAAAAAGATTATTTTGAATATTTGACGCGAGTTTTGAATCGCCTACTGACCATGATGGAGATGAAGTTGCCGCTCGAGCTTTCGCGTAATGTCCCTCAGAAGTCGCGTTTTGCAGTTTCTCCTCGGACACTCAGCCTGGTCAGCATACTCTCACTCGCAGTGCAGCCGCCAACTCTGAATAATAATTCAATAACATAAAGCTGGGTACCGGAGCTTCCTATTCTTCCCTGTGTATTCCTGGAAGTAGACATAAAGACATACACACGCACCCCCGCACGCGCACCGAGGTAGACTTCTCTCTGGAGTCCGGAGCACAACTTTCCAGGAGCGCTTCCTAAACCCGGAGTATATGTAGCTCCGGGTTTAGGAAGCGCTTCATTCCTCACAGAGGGCAAGGCGTTCACGCATCAGGCGCGGCAAAACCAGAAAAGCCGGCTCTCTTAAGTTATTTTCTCTATCTCGATGAGGTTCAGTATCTTGGAAAAGTGTTAATCAAATCACCTTTTTTCCCCTCACACGTCGTCACCTTACAGCATCAAAGCTAACTGTATTTTATTAGGTCCAGTCATCCATTGGTGATAATTTGTGAAGACTTGTTTTGCTCGTTATTTGTGTCTAATAATTTTTGAAAGCCCAAGTTGAAACAAATTAAACATGCACAAATAAAAAAGAAACATGGACTTATTTTCTTCAGTTAAATCAGAACAAATTTAGCTTGTTTTAGGTCAGTTACTGTGTGCTAAATGCCACAGTAATAATGAGACAAAGAATATATCATAGATTCAAAAATCAGAAGTTTATATACAGAATGATAAGAATCTTTTTGAACAATGAAGGAAAACCCCAATGATGATGTCACGGTTTAGAAACGTCTGATAGGTCAAATGATGCAGTACAATTGAGTTAACTTGAGGCACATATGTGGATATATTTGAGGCCACGCCTTCACACATGCACACATCCCCCCACCCAACACACACTTCTTTCTTGTTTGACAAAGCAGCCAAGATCCCAGAAAGAAAACTGTGGAGCTGCACAAGTCATTCTTGGTAACAATTTCCAGATGCTTGAAGATATCAAAATCATCCGTTCAAACAATTATACACAAGTATTAACATGATGGGAATGTTCAACTTTTCTAACACTCAGGAAAGAGATGTGTCCTGTGTCCTAGAGATGAATATATTTTGGTCAAAAATGTGCAAATCGACCCCAGAACTAAAGCCAAAGACCTTGTGACTGATGCTGACTGAAACTTATAAGACAGTGTCCTTATCCATAGTGAAACATGTCCTGCACCAACTAAAAAAACACTTAGCGAGGATGAAACTATTACGGTACTCTAAAAGACACACAAAAAAGAGCCAGAATGCAGTTTGCAAGTGCACACAGGGACAATAACTTTCATTTTTGGAGGCATGTCCAGTGGTCTGATGGAACTAAAGTGGAACTGTTTGGCCATAATGACCATCATTACATTTGGAGGAAAAATGGGGACCCTTGTAAGTCTGGGAACATCATTCCAACTGTGAAGTATGATGATTGCAGCATCATGTTGTGGGGCTGTTTTGCTGCAGGGGGGACTGGTGCACTTCATAAAATAAAATATGTCTTCATGAGGAAAGAACATTATGAGGAAAGATTGAAGTAGCATCTACAGACAACAGTCAGGAGTAACAGTTTATAGGCAAACTGGTCTTCCAAATAAACAATAAGTCCTGACATGCTACCAAAGTGGTTATAAAGCACAAAGTTAGAGTTTAGTCATGGTCATCACAAAGCCCTAATCTCAATCCTATAGACACGTTGCAGTCTGTAAAGGCATGTGTGAGTGATAAACTTAATGCAGATACTCCAGTTCTGTCAGGAGGAATGAACCACAATTGACGTCACCCACCTGTCAATCATTCTAGCGGCTCTATCAGCAACTGACCAATTGGTGGCCGCAAATTGTCCGAAAGTACACTCCCCTTACTTGGAGGAACTGAACTTCCGTCAACATTACCGGAGTTTCTTATTGCTAACGCGCTGTGATCATGAACATTTCAAGGAAAATATTAGGAAATTCTGGTTCAACGTTGCCAGTGTGGAACATGCAATCCCGACGGCCGTTACCCAAAGCTTGCAGATAGAGGAATACAATGTATAACGTTTCCAAAACCCAAACGTAGTCTGGAATAACATAAGAAATGGATCAAGGCCTGCAGTCGACCGCATGCCCTGTTGAATGGAACTGTGATCAATGGAAAGTACTACATGTTCGTCTGTACAGAGGTATCTGGTTTTAAACATCCATTTCTTTGGTCATGATGACACTGTATGTTAGTCAAATCAAAGATAAATAAATGAAGGTACTTATGCTTCGTTTTCGTGTAAATTCATGTAGCTTTATGGCAGTATGAAAACGTGCTGCAGTAACTGGGGTATTTACATATAAACACCTTTTTATGCTAATGTTTATTTTTAAGCATTTTCCTGAAGGCATATTTTTTACAAGTTTGTATTATTTAAGTTATTACTCACCCGCTTTTGCATGTACAAAATGCGTCCAACACTGTTTTCACACTCGTAATCAATGGGACTTAGTGCTCCAATTTTTTCCTCTGGCTCTGAAAGTATCGTGCTTTAATTTTCATTTCTTTGTTGTTTCCTGCAAATAACCTTACATAGCTGATTACATAGCCTGTCGTCTTTGCCTTATTCTTGGCTCATAAGTCAAAAATGACTCAAAAAATATATCGGGTAAGCTTACCTGTTGCTGCCACCATTGTGCTTAATAATAGGGATGGAGTGCTCAGGGTGAACTAGCTGAGATTTTTTTTCAACAAACTTCCTTTCTGCTATTTTTACATAAAGGCCAAATTTATGGAGTGCATGACTAATACTTCTACTGTCAACAGATGTCTTATCTGAGCACTGGATCTTTGTCTAATGCTCAACCGTGTCTGACTAGTTAATTTAGGTGGATGGCTATGTCACAGTAGGTTTGCAGTTGTGCCATACTCTATTATCAGATGGATTATGCAGTGCTCTGTGAGATTTTCAAAAACTATTATTGTTTTTAAGTAGTTTTTAAAACTTAAATACAGTTCAAACGTATCAAAACTGTATCCCTCACCTCTATAATGTGTTCCTTAGGCTCTATCTGTGCCCTAGTGATTTCTAAAACAACTCTTAAATCCCTATAGAATAGGTAAATTTACACAGAAATGTAACACAAACTGAATACAAATGTAGAGCTCATTTTAAGATTTGTGTAACAGAAAATTTGAAAGAAATTTACATTTTTCCTTTCACTTTTATCAAATACTTTGTCAATGTAAAAACTCAACAAATCACATTAACGATGGTTGATTTTGTCAACCAACTTCAGCATGTTGTCCATTTTGTCATGTAATATGACACAATATGCAAATGTTCTATGTATCAATACTTTTACAAGGAACTGAATGGGATAGAACTTTAATAACGACAATGTGAAGAAAAAGTTTACAGTGTTTTATTTGAGATGCATTCAAAACCTCAGAGGATTTAGTTTTCCCAGTCAAGTAAACACGCTGCTTCTAAAGCAGTCATTTGAATAAACATTTAGCAGTCATACAGTCCAAACACCTGAAAACATTTTAACATTGATGCTTATTTTCTAAATGCTTTAACAAGGTACATACACTTCTATTTATGCTGAGTTCACTAAATATGTGTATACATTTATTTAGCTAAATTCATGAATCAAACTACTCTTTAAAACAGTCAAAAATGATGTGAAAATGAAACTAGATGATTTTCTGACAAGTGTGAGGGAACAAAGTAAAGGAAGTTGGAATTTGCAATTTTTTAGGCACGATTAAGAAATGACAATCTGAGCTACTCCACATGCTGTGCACATGAAGCAATAAACTTAGAGCAACAGCTATCAATGTTCGGACTGATAACAATCTAGAGGTACGAAATGTTTAAGGATCTTTCTCAGAAATCTAAAATTCTAATTGATTAAACATTGAATTTGTAAGTGCATATTTATGCAATAAATGTAAAAATAAAAATAAAACCCCCAGCACTTATACATTAATAAAGACAACATGATGGCTTTTCATTTACGTTTTTTGTCATTCTACCCTTAATTAAAAAATTATTTTGCAATGTTTCCTCATGTATCAGATCCTGAAAAGATTGAAAACCCAATCTTACAGGTTACATGTAACACTTTAAGTGTCCCTTGTTAAAAGGATTTTTAAAATATCAGAAGTGCTTAAACAAACTTTCAGTGCAATTTTACACAGAGCAAATTTTCTTTCCTGTTGGAAAAATACTCATTTGATTAATCCTGAGGGATTTGTGCAACTTGCAGAATTGCCCAATCGATTAGGTCGTCTAAAAGGATGTGGACACAGAGGTTAACAAAGGTTGCCTCTGTAAATAGCTCTGTCTCAACAGTGGTGAATCACTCACTGATGGGTGAATTAAACAGAGTCAACAGCACCTGTTTGTGTGCATGCGAGTTGACAGGTGGGCTCTGAGGGACAATCAAGGCCTTACTGCGTTGCATCTCATGGGGCAGCAATGATTTCTGAAGAAAATACTTTTGAGTCGTTTTGCAAATCAATTCAGATTGAATTTAAATGATGCATTATTCCAGCTAAGTGCAAAATCTGACAACAAAGTGCACTTGATAAAAACATTTAAATCTAAATAAAGGAGAAATCCTTCATTCTGTGCGTATTGCAATGAATACATACACAAAATGTGTCATCAGAAGAGAACCACCCGCCTCCAGAAGAAATAAGTGCTTTGATTTGTTAAGGTCACTCTGGGTCTTCATCATCCGAGCCCTGTGCCATCAGGCTGGCGTGTTCGATGTAGTCGAAGTCAGGAAACTTGACAGGAAGGTCGATCCACCTGGTGCAGTTGCTGTATTTTTTCGTATTTATATCCACCACAAAGTTTTTCACATGGAGACAGGGCAGCTCAATCCCACGATACCACATCATCGAACCCCATGTCTACAACAGAAGTGGAGTTTAAAAGAAGACAAATCTTAGTGCATATTTTCTCCCTTTAATGCGTTAAACTTAGTCGATTTACATGGCAGCCAGACTGTCAGATAAAATAAGTAATTTATAAAAATACATTTATTGTTCTTTATCTGCCAATGAAGCTCTACAGTGTTTAGCAAAAATATTCACACCGTTTGAACATTTATTTATTTTTTTTACATTTTGTCACATTACAGTCACAAACTGTGATGTATTTGGGAATTTTGTGTCTTAGTAAAAAGCAAAATGGCTCAGAATCACTAAGTGTAGCTAAAATAATACTAATAAAGGTATTATGTGAAGCTCTCAGGTGTTTAATAGGGAATATTAGTGGAAAAACAGGATCACTGAAACAAGTAACAGTAACACATAGGTCAGGAATAAAGTCCTGGACAAGTTTAAAACAGGGTCTGATTTTGAAACCATCCCAAACTTTAAACATCTCATGGTAAACAGCTTAATCTATTATCCAAAAGTAGGAGTAAAGAATAACTACAAACCCAACAAGACATGACTGCCCACCAGAACCGACCAGCTGGGCAAACAATTAATTAGAGCCCTCTTTCACAAATATATCCGTTATAAATCCACAGACAAGCCACCTCATACAGAAATTACTTCTGAATTAGAAGTCAGAAATGACTTCTGAATCGTAAATTCTGCTGCTGGCTCCTTACTCAAATGACACATCATCACTTTTTCGACCAGCAAAGCCGGCTCTCCTCCATAAAGTTCAACCCAAGTGATGGCTATGATTGCATCATTTCACAATACAGGGGCATGACATAGGCAGGCTGACTTCTACCCTTCTCACTTTATCAATCCTAAATACACAAACGACACAAAGACGGCAAAAAGGAGTATATAAACCTGACTTTTAAGTGTTTAGTCAAAGGGGCTAGAGTAGCAGCAGAAATCTGCCACTAATGTAGGAACATACTCTGACAGGAAAACTATAAGCTATGCTCGCCACAAATACGACCTTTATGAAAGACTGGAAAGAAGGAAGTCAATATTGAAATATCTAATAAGTCCCTTTTGCAGTTTCCCAAAAGCTATGCAGGTGAGGCTTCAAACATGTGGAAGAAGGTGCTGTGGTCAGAAGATAACTGAATTTTATGGTCTGTATGTACCAAACTATGTGTGGTGAAGACTTAACACCAATCATAACCTTGAATACACTAATCACTCAGTGAAACATAATGGTAGCAGCATCATGCTACTGGGAGGGCTTTCTTAGGCAAAGACAAGCAAACTGGATCGAAAGATGGATAAATCTGCATTTGAAAGCAGATATTTAAATACACTATAAAAGGACATCTTTTGCAGACTAAATGTTTCCTGCTTTAGGTCAGTTAGGACTAACAAAATTCTTCAACTTCATCAAGAATTTTGTTAGTCTTTCATATCTGGTAGATCAGACCATAATCTAATTGTTGGGGAATGAACGGACAACACATTTTTCAGTTGTGCAAAATGTGTTGCATTTTGCACAACAGATAGACAAAAAAGTGTTTGTCTATCAAAAATCGCAATAAATTAAGTTTGCCATTGTAATGTGATAAAGTAGGAGCAGGATTCAGAGATGTGAGTATCTTGGCAAGACGAATTATCTCAAGTTACTAGCAAGACTGCAAATCCAAAAACCAAACAATGTGTTTACCTGACCACAGTCTCTGCAAGCTATGACACCATTGGTCTCATAGTCCAAACGTCGCTCCTGAAGAGATACGTTTTCTCTCTGGATGAAAAGTTTTCTGCACAAAACAAAAGAGAGTATAATTAACCATGCGATGCAATGCGCAAGTGTTGAAAAGTTTATATCATAATTTGTACCTAAACTGTTGTGTAACATTGACTTTGTGCATGTTTTCAATGATTTGGATGTCTTCACCACTGCAGATGTATTTGGTACAGTTACGACAGCTAAACTTTACATCAGATGGGTTTTCATCCTTCACAGCCTTCTTCTTCTGATTTGCCTGTCTCACTCTTTCCTCCATTATAGCCTGAATCTGAAACTCGGTGATCTTATCAAAGGGGGGAAAAAAAGGTTAAAAGACTGTATTTAGGAGAAAATAGATAACTAATAAAACTGGTTTAACATACTTGTTTGTTGTAAACTGACTGATTTAATTTTTTGATTTTCTGAATGGCTTTGTTCATCATTTGCTCACGGTACTCATTGACATACTCCTTTTCAGCCACCCCTGAGTTCTTTACATCCACAACAGTGTATGTGCTGTCCTCAGCTCTTCCTCTGCCTTGAGACTGCAAAGGGCAACAGAACAAACGGTCAGCAATCACCTACTGATATTCAGTCAGCCCACATTTTTTTTTATTCCCTGTTGCCAGTATTTACAGCTGGATGACTAACAGGAGACTTGAAAATATTGACTCATGAAAAAGTTTGTGGAAAACAGGAACAAGCTGAGATTAATTTAACATTTGATTTGAGCAGAATGGAAAACCTACAAACACAGACACGCATGAAATCAGGAATCCCTGTTTTCCTTGTAGAACCATTTTGGCTGCAACGCCTGGGAATTTAAACTGTTAGTTATCAGGATTGTCCTGAAACAGCCCTTGAAATGTCCCTGCTGTCAGCAGCAAGTACTTTTTTGAGTCACTGCAGATCATTTTCATTGTAGTGGATTTTGGGTGAATTAATGCATTATTATCTGCGACTTTTTGAATGAACATAAAATGATTTTTAAGTCAGTCTGATTGTCAAAAATCAATAGAGATTCATTTTATCAACTAGTCATTCATCACAGATCCTTTATTGAATGTTTGTGTCAATATCTAAGTTTATGGAAATAAGTGTTTTTGAAATGAAGCTTTTTTTGTCATTTGGCATTACAAAAAATATTGTAAAATAATTGTATTTGGGAAATGGGCAAAAATATTGTAATATATATATTTTTTAAATACTGAACACCGTTAAAGTGAACACATAATACCTAATACCTGTTGTTGTAGCAGTAACAACACTCTTAGTTATGGACACTGTCCCTGAGGTAAGAAGACTCAAATATTTAAAAACTCATGCATGCACCAAGAAAACATACAAAACCCAAACCCTTCTTGCTGCAAGGCAACACAAGAAACTTGTGAAACCATATTGCCCAAATACTCAGCATATTAAGTGGTTACTAAATATTTACTCAATGTTTATTTTCTCAGCTGATAAGTGTATTATTGCACGTCCTTCAGCTACCTTATTTATGTATGAAGGCATAGTCATACTGAATAAAACCAAAAGGCATACCATCACATTTTTAATCAAGGATTACAGTTGTTAATTTTACTGACCTGAATCATAGCAATTTCATTGGTCACATGGCCATATCGGATAACAAAATTGCAGGCTTTTATGTCCAAACCTTCTTCTGCCACTGTGGTAGCAATAAGAAGGTTGAGTTCACCAGTTTTGAACCTTTTCAACACATCCTTCTGCTCTGCCTGAGGAATACAAGCAGGTCACATACATGGAGACCTTGGGAAATGGCAGCCTAAGAGAGTTTAGTTTGTGAAGTAAGCACTTACAGCTGTCATTGGTTTAGTATCGCTCTGGTCTCCTCCTCCAATGAAATAAGAAGGTTTTACTCCAATGTCAGCAAACTTAGGGTTTTCTTGAATCCACTGGCTAAGAGTCATAGCGCTGTGACGTGTTTTGGTGAAAATGATCCCTCTGGCTTCTTTTCTGCTGCTGAACTCCTGTAAAATTTTTGTTCTGAGTTTTGACAGGCTGTCGTTTTCATATGTTGGATCCTTTGCAAGCTTTTCCAGTTCTTCCTTTTTGTCTGTAAGGAGTAGATGTTAAAGAACTATGGCAGAATTTTTTTCAACAAAGTTAAACTTGACACTTTTACGACTGCAGTCTCTTGTAAAACTACTAACACCCCTTTAAGTCTGGTTAGAGTAAATCATTCTGAGGTTTTAGTCTGAAATTTAGTCCCATTTGGGACACGAATAAGTCTGAATCTGAAATAAAGCCTTAAATTTATTTGCCAAGCAATATTTCTAAATATGGTAAAATAGTTATTTGTTTACTATAAAAGCAGTTTGTTAACTGTGCTTCTATATATATATATATATATATATATAGAGAGAGAGATATGTATATATATCTATAGATACTATATACATATATCTATAGATATAGTGGAAGTTAAGAATGTCAACAAGAAAATAAAAAGATCTTACCTTTAAACAAATTGAACAAAAATCTCTCTGTCTCTGTTATTTGCATGTTTTGTTCTTCATCTGGTGACGTTTTCTTTTTGATCTGCTCCTCGTGGAACTTGCTCAGGTAACTGAGTGCATCACACATGCGTATGGTGTTGCTTAAAATCAGACCTTCATTATACCGTCGGAGGTACTCTGCGCAGACCCGCACTATCTGGTCTCCATCTTTGGCAGCTAAAACACAATGAGGCAATTTCATGATAGCTCTATGTGTGCTAAATCCAAACTGTCCAGTGTAATAGAGAGTTAGTGTTAAAGGGTTACTACAGGCACACTGCAGGTAAAAGTGAAGGAAAATTTTAATACTTGACTGAATAAAAAATAACACACTAAGATTAATATTACAGACATAAAGATTCAGGCTTTGTAATGCTAATAAATATCATCGACTTAGCAGAAATTATGTATTTTTCATATCAAATTTTAAATGCCACCTCTATCAATTTGTATTTGGGATGCACGACATATTGCCACCAACATCATTATCCACAGGTATTAGTCAATTTTTAACATATCTGTATAATACATGTCTGTGTAACATTTCCACTCACCTTCTCGCTCTTTTTGAACAGCCCATTGTTCGTAATTCTGAGAGCCCAGGTCACATGTTGGAAAAAGCCGGGCATGTTCGTGAATGGCAGTCATGATTGTCTTGACCACACAACCAAAGGGATCCTGATGATGATGTTTAGGTAAAAATACAGTTAACTTCCCTTGACTAAAGAAGAACCTCACCACATTTGTATTTTAATGTACATATCTTGTTGAATTTAATATGAAACAACGTCTACCTCTTTTCTCGGTTCAACAGGCAGAATGGATTTTCGCAGTTCCTTTTTATCAATGCTTCCTGTCATAATTTTGGAAACATCCAAGTTTGCACAAATCTACAAAAGAGGGAAGGAAATCTACATTAATATGTAATGCAAAAATACAATATACAATGTCTGTATGTTTTGTTTAGCTTTCCTTGAAACAGGGCTGAGAATTAGAAAGCAGAGATTAACGTGAAAGAAATTTAGATGAATAAAATAAGTTGTAAAAATGCATACAATATTACAGTTGGAGATATAATGCAAAACATAGTATTTACTCGCAGAATGTGCTCTTCAGCTTTATTCAGGGTTTTGGCACCTCCGACTCCCGGTGAGGCTGTCAGGCCCAGGATCTGAGGAAGCGGTACGGGCTTCTTCTGCTCCTTCATGAGCTTTTTGTTCTTGTGCTTTTGTTTCAAGTACCTCATCATGATGTGGTTGTAAACTTCTCCTTTCTGAGTGTGGTGACATTCATCTATTATGATCAGTGTCAGATCTGCAAAAGACAGTGACATGATGCCAAAGATTCACTTGGAACTGTAAATTAGAAATGCCATGCAGAAATAAGAACAAAGAATTAACAGAAGGAATTTTTTTTGCAACTAATATAGTTTTTCCCTAACTGAAAGTACATAAATCATATAGAAAGACAACAATCTTCTTCAACAAAGCACTAATTAAAAGCGTCCCTTTAAGACTGAGGTAGTTCTTTAGAAAAAAAAAATTGTCCCACACAAATCAGAGCTTTTAGGGACAATTTGAGACAGCAGTTTAAACCACACAATAACATCTGTTAAGAAAACTGCATGCTTCAAAAATAAAGCCAGACTTCAATGTAATCTAAATACAATTACTCAAGTCTAAACTGTTATTCGAATTTGTCCCAGAAGAGAATGCAGAGTGGCAGCTTGATGGGCTGTGATAGATGCTCTCTTGTGAATTTGATCCAGCCACACACCGATGGCTTGAACAGACATGTGGTCTGAGAGCCAGGAGGAAGGGGGAAAAAATAAATGCTTTCAAGTGTTTCAACAAACAGCATATGTTCCTCTGAGGTGGCTATTCCACCTTGGACTGGTGACTGCCAGGAGTGAACACTAGAGTCGGAAGAATTTGACAAGATCCTGTCGGGGGAAAATCCTGCTCCTTGTTCCCTTGGTGGTTATCTATTCCAGAACATTTCAGTGTCAGTAAAATCCAGGGTAGATTTTGCATAAATTTAGACATGTTGCAACCATATTAAGTTTAATGGTGTGTTTTGGTTTCTAGTAAGAAAAAAAGTAGAATTTTTACAAGAAATGACCTTGTACTGTTTAGTCTGTACATCAGAGTAAACAAAAAAATTTAGCCAAACCATCTGCGCATTAGCAAGAGTGGTGTGGGTGCTGGTTGCAAAATGTTATAGCCCTTAATTCAACATTGAATGAGCAGCAGCAAAGAATACATTTTTGAAATTAAGTAATATAAAATGACTTTGCTGTTTTACTTTCAAGCTGGCTTTGTCACTGCAGGACAGAAGTCTACTATGGAAACTTAGAAGGCAACAGTTTAAAACTCCCATTAGTCATTCCTTCAAAGGTTGCTGGATTTTTCTTTTATAACTGAGTGTATAGAGCAGTTTTCTATTTTGTTACTGCAAAGGATGCTCCCTTTTTTGTTTTTTAATAGAGACCGTGATAAAAGTTTGACAGTAAGGTGCATCATTCGCTACCAGGATTTGTAGGAAGAGAAGTTTCTAGAATTATAGTTTTGTTTTTAAGTTCAAAACATTTTGGTGTGTGCCTGTACGGACTTGCAGTTTAAATTTTAAATGCATGTTTTGAATTGTTCAATATGTGAAGTCTCCCTTTTATTCTGTCAGTCTGGCTTTTCCATTTTCCCGCCCACACGGGGCTAGATATCACATTTTCCACTTGCATTTTTAACCCTCAGTTCTTCATTTGGACTTCATTAAGTCTTGTGTGACACCTTGTGGGACAGTTCCATTAAGAATTTTGACAGACACGTCCAATTCTTTCTGTCTGCCTAATAATTCCAGTTTGTGACACTGCATCCGGCTCTGCTCCGCTCCACACTTTGTGGGCGGGCTGCCGCCATTCTGGAGCACCCCAAATTCCACTGCTTGCATGCCTTCTCAGCTCCGCTCCACTGCTAACCGCAGAGAGGTTTTTGCAAGACGCATGCGCGGGAAACGAGAGATCACGTGACAAAGCCAGTGATAAAAAGGATGAATGGTGTCACATTAAATGCGGCAGTTTTCAACTTCAAAAATGTACATTTTCCCTACATTCCTCTCCCTGCCTTGACTGGCACTCCGGCTGTAATTTGAGCAAGAAACTTTTCAGAATTAAATACACATATTTTGTGTGTACCCATAGCCATAACTGATGCATGCTATGTATCAGTTATGGCTATGGATATATTTATTTATAAATATATCCATATTTTTATTAATAGAGCGAATATTTCGACCAAATATAGTCTGTCTTGATGAACTATTTTGAAAATACGGATGTTTCGCTTGTGCAGCTTCCTGTTGGAAAGGTGTGGGCTTTGAAGATTAACTACACACTTGCTCCGGCGTCTGGTAAAAACAGAATCAGTTCTAATTTTGGGTAATGCCTTTGCGGAAGTATGAACAGTTGCGCAGACGCAGTGTAAATGCTGTCATTGACGTTAATGGGTGCATATTTACTGCGGAGGCAGCAGTGTGGCAGAGCAAGGTGCAGCCGGACGGAGTGTATTTTAGAATTTTAGGGGTAGAAGCAATAATAATCATCAGTTCTTTGAAAATGCTATGATATTATGAATACTATGGTAGCTTAGTATTCTATTATCATAGAATATGACTTTGAAGGTAAGATATAAACAGTTAACAGCCAATGTTAACTGTTTTCTACCCAGGGCTCCATGGAAGTGCATTTGGCAGCACGGTTGCTCTGCACAATGAAGGTTCCAGGTTTGAATCCAGGTCTGAGGTCTTTTTACATGGGGCTTGCGTGTTCTCTCTGTGAATACGTGGGTTGTTTCCGACCAGTGCAGTTTCCTGCCACTGTCCAAAAACGTGATTATTAGGTTCATTAGTTACTCTAAAAGTTGCCCATAGGAATGAACATGTGCATGTTTGTTTTTGTTGTTTGTCTCTGAGTTGCCCTGTGATGGACTGGCAACCTGTCCAGGTCGTACCCTGCCGCTTACTTAATGACCGGTGGAGATCCAACCACTCCAGCTCTCAACCACTCTTTGGTAACCTACAAGTGGTATATTTGCTAATTAAACCTATTTTCAGGGCTAGGAAAACCCTACTAGTCTCGGCCAAACCCATAACCCAACATCATTCTGTTAAACCCACCCAGGAATGTATTTTTGTGTAGTTGACCCTGGATTGGGGTTGTAAAATAATACAAACTGAGTTCTTTGTAAGTGATTATCCTATAGTAGTTTGTCCCACCAAACTTCATAGAATTTAGAAATTAAGTGCTGCAAAGTCCTACCGCTTAGTTTCACCCCTTCATCCTCTCCGCTGGAAGCCCTCTCCAAGTAATTTTCGAGAATCTGGGCTGTACAGATGATGATGTCGTTTCTTTCTA
This sequence comes from Brachyrhaphis terrabensis, assembly GCA_903067065.1. Classification (NCBI taxonomy): domain Eukaryota; kingdom Metazoa; phylum Chordata; class Actinopteri; order Cyprinodontiformes; family Poeciliidae; genus Brachyrhaphis; species Brachyrhaphis terrabensis. Next base: position 56,422 of record CAEGAG010185841.1, read on the forward strand.
CAATGTTAGCGAAGGAGATTTTGAGCTGAGAGTCTCCACTGACCCTCTCCACTTTGTACTTGAGCTTCAGGGAAGAGAACTCTGTGGAGAAATGCTGCTCCACAAGAGGAATCTACAAGACAAAATAGAATATTTCATGAACACAATTTTGTTTTTATAAAGGAAGAAATGACTTTCTACAGCATCTGAAGGGCACAATGTTAACACCCACCACCACTAAGCTACTCGGAGCCTTATTCCTTTTGTTTAAGGCAGAGCTTCTAATTAGTGGAAACAGGGGATTTTGTTGCACACTGTTTACAAAAGGAGTACACAGACTTTTCTGTGTGGGTACAACTAACCTACTTATTGCTCAGGAATGAAGATTAAAAACGAAAATGCTTTCAGTCACATAAGATTACTTCGTCTACTACTAGATAGTTTTATGGGAGGAAAATATTTTTTGCCACATGGTATTTATTTTCTTTGTTCTGTGCGCTGGGATATATAAAACTTATGGCATGGAATTTGTGGTGTGTAACTTCCGTGTTTTCTTTGGATCTGAATGAAGCACTGCAGTCAAGGCCCATAAGTCAGACAAACCAAAGTCAGATCCTAGTACCTTGTTCACCAGGACAACCACCTTCCCTGGTTTCCCCTCAGCTCTCCTGCTGTCCAGATGTTTTTGGGTAATGTACACTGCAACTCTGGTTTTACCGCTTCCTGTCGGGAGGCAAATAATAATGTTTTCCCCCTCCAAGGCAGGCTTGGCAACTTCCATCTGATAATCACGAAGAGAAATTTCTTCTGGGCCTCCTCCGGTTGCTTCTGCTGCTGGACAGCCACTTATATCTGCAAAGCAGACGAAAGGTTCAGTCTTAAAAGGGCTTCGGTCTATGTCAGCAAGCCACAATTACACATTGTTATGGAATGTCCTCTTTAAGCTGTTTTTATACATGGAACAATTTTTTATGTGCATTCAGAACACAAATCTAGTTTTAAAACCTCAAATTTGCCAAAGTAAGAGAATGAGAAAATACATTCATATAATTTCAACAAACTACAACAGAAATACCTATTTGCTATAAAAATAGGTATACAAACCAACTGCAAGCGCAGAAGACCTAACACTTGTTTGAAATGATTCAGACAAACTCCACCATGTCATGACATGTAACTTGAGTGTCATTTTCACGATTGGTTTTATGTAGCACTATTCAGTCTTAGCTGTGCGTCAACACCAGACCTGTGATCCGCCTTAGCTGGGTTGGTGGAAGGGAGTGAGTCATTTGCTCTGTCTCAGCTGGGGGTGATGCATTGCTGAGGCATTATGTACAACTTTCATGAATGAGCCCCCCTTATGTTATGAGTTCCACATTTTCCACAGCTGTAAATACAAAACCTCAGAAAACACAGTGGGTTGCAAAAGTATTCACTGTTCTATGTTTTGTTACACTACAACCCAAAAAAAAACAAAAAAAAAACTTAATGTGTTTTTATGAAGATTTTGCGTGCCAGACTAACATAAAGCAATGAATAATTACTGAGTGGGAGAGAAATGATATATGACTTTCAAATTTGCTGATAAATAAAAAAAATGAAAGTGTGGCAAGACAGGCAATCCAAACTAGTTTACTTTGATACCCCTGAATAAATTCCAGTTAAATTACCTTCAGAAGTCACATACTAAGCATGGAAGGCTTGTTTAGCCACCTTTAAATTCCTCCATAATATAACATCTTTCAACAATAAAATCGTACAAAACGCTTCATAAAGAGATTATAAACATTAAACTCAGTGATTAGAGTCTATCTGTGACTTAAAGCAATGGACTCATTTTGCAAAGAACAAAGTTGATTCGGAATAGAAGCTACAAGAAGTCCAATGTGAGGTTTGCCACCAGCCTTATACAGGCCACAGCAAATACATGGAAGATATGAAAGGATAAGACCAAAATAGAGCTGTCTGACCAACATGCAAATTGTTACGTCCTGTGAAAAGCTAAAACTGCACATCACCTTCATTCATTATCCACACCTTAAAACAAAGTGATGGTAACATCAAGCTGTGTGGAAACTGGTCAGAATATTAGGTGGCAACAAGGTAACCCAGAAAGACTCCAAAAGAATAGATCTACAATTAAATGTTTTGATCAAAGCACATTAATGTCTTAGAATGGTCTATTCAAAGTCCGCAGCTCAATCTAACTGAATCTGTGGCAAGAAAATTGTGAATTCTGTGGTGAAAATTGATCCTCACTCTCCACTCATTTTGACTTAGCATGGGCTATTTTGCAGCTGTGAGCAGAGTGGGAGGTAGTTTAAAAAAAAAACCGGATTAAGCAGGGCTGGACAGACATGCACATTTTTCAGATTTTTAGTTCTAAAAAATTTTTTTTTTAAATATGCATACTTATTTTTATTTCACTTTACAAATAGGTACTGCTTTATATTGGTTTATTTGGGAATATATTCTGTCAGCTCTTACAAATTTTACTCCAAAAAGGAGGTGAAGTCAAATTATTTTAGAGGACAGAAAATCTGAGAACTAACAGGATTAGAGTTTAATTTCTTGGAAGATTAGGTGTAAATTTTAACTCGTGCAAATCAACAAATAAAAAAAAGGATATTTTTCTGTTGGCTGCTTATTGTAAAATGTAATTTAGAGTTGATATGAAGATATGGTAATTGAAGTGTAGGAAAAGACTCAAATTGTGGTGACAGAGTACTTCCTGGCAGAGTACTTCCCCCATCCTCGATTTAAGCCTGGGATGAGGGTAACATATCTGTAACTTACTACACCCCAGAGACAGGCATTTCAGAATGTAAATAGATCGTCAGAGTGATGTTTTGTACAGAGTATGCGCCACCTCTTGGCTGATGACAGATACAGGACACTGCAACCTAAATTAACTCCACCCTCCTGTAAAACTGAAGAAGACAAAGCATGCATAGAAAGTTAACTAAAGGCTACAGTCCACAGATTCCTTTTCAATCTGCTAATACTGAGTCAGCATGTGGTTTTCATTTAAAGCACCACTGCGCTCCGTCCTCTGCAACCTCTCTGTGATTCTTCAAAGTTCACACATGGAACTTATTGCCACGCCAAAAGGCATTGAAATATTCCACAACAATCTTCCAGCTAATCTCATTATGCCTGGTGAATACAAAATAGAGACCAAACACACATTTTTCTGACAAATACCTGTGCTAATTTAGGCCTGGTGGTCTAGGTTTCACTGAACACATTCTGGGATTAACAAGAGTTTATAGAATTATAACAATAAGAATGTGAGTGAGGGTAAATGAGTCCCACCTGGATGTAAATTATCCATGGATTCGGACACGTCAGTGCTTAAATACAAATCTGTAAAAAAAAAAAAAAAAAAAAAAAGCATTTACTCAAAATACACTTATGAAAAGCAGTAGATTTCAGCTAATTTCTGCACAGAATCAAACATAAAACAACTTACAACCTAATAGCTTGCACAACAGCCAATGAAGAATAAGTTAGTACAGCATAACTAACAGAAATGTTTTGATTGTAATTTCCTGAAGAAATGAAAATGAGCCATGTGGGGAAAAAAAAAGTGTTCTTTCAGGGTTGTTTGCTGCCATGACAGCAAACAGCCCTTTCATGGTAGCAAACATTACCTTCTCTCCTAAAAGGTAATGGAAGAACTAATGAGTGAAAGAACATATTGTATTCTTGAAAAGTTTACATGCATTTTTAAATTGGGAAAACCAAGAACAAGATGTCATGGCTTTCTATGCTTATGACCTCTGAATTATAGGAGGAACACATATGAATGTCATTTAGAGCAACATCTAAAACATGTTGCTTCTTTTCATGACATTAAGAAAATCAACCAGAGGAACAAGAAGTATAAAGAATGTGCTAAATCTGTGAATCGAGCCTAGAGAAACAGCAAAAAACTTTGTGAAGATGCACGCAAAATCTGATAAGAGAATACGAAACAAGTTCTTTACTGATATGGAGTAAAAAGACAGAAACTGACCATTATTCCAGAAGGAAAAGAAAATCTAGTTTAAAAGGCCATTCTATCAACTACTGAGAACATGTATGTAAGCTGTCTACAGAAATAGTTTTGGTGATCCTACATGAATTAAACCAGAAAGAGTTTAGTCTCAATTTAAAGGAACAGAGGAAAAATTCTCTTTATACATATATTCTGTATAAAGAGACATATACAGTGTATATGTTTCTATATACACTGTAAATAAAAGTCTGAGTTTAACTGCAATTGTGGTGCAAGACAAAGATGGACAATCTTTGAAGCTTAACATTAAGTTGATTAATTTAGTGACTTCTACAGCTCCTACAAAAACCTATAGAAATATGTATATAAATGTATATAAAATTTAAATTAATTGCATTATACATTGAGGAGACATATTCTGTAAGACCTGTGGCATCATCCTGAGATCCCTCGGTGCCGCTGATTTCCATGGGCTCCTCACTCTGACAACTTTCGGCCGGTTTCTCCTCTGCTGCTGCTACATCTGAAAATCCCAAAAATAATTAAATGTAGTTTCCATCTTTACATTATATCAAAATGAAGCTCAGAAACAGAAACTCTGTATAGGGTTACAGTTTTAGTAAAATTACTCAGTAGAATAAACATTTGCTAATGGGAAATTACTCAAGAAACTGAATTAGGGATATTGCAATCCATGTAATTACTGAGATGCATAACACTCCCAAATCTCCCTAAATCCCACTGAAATATCGGTGCCTAGACTTTGCCTCATCGCCTTTCCTTCAACAATTGTGCTCTCCAGGAGCAGAGGAAGGTTAGACACTTACTCTGTTTCTTACACTCAGGTGATCCTCCAATTAGCTCATAAAGGTGTTTGTGTTCAGTGACACGCAGAATTTCCCGAAATTCAGAGAACCAGCCAGGTCGGCATTTCACGATCCTGCTCAGAAGTTCACGCGCTCCTTGTTTATTTCCGTGGTTTGTTTTTTCAGCCAAAATCTAGATTTTGAACAAAATAAACTGGGTTTATGTGACTTTTCTCCAACCAGAGGTGGTGGACTTCCATTTGCATTCAATACTGCCATCTTGTGGTCACATAACTCAATTTGAAACATTTGATAAAAACAATTTCATTTATAGATTGCTTTGAATTCTAGCATATAAGATAAAACTATACAAAACAAAAGACTGATAACAATAATTTTATTCTTTCTAACTTCCAACTAACAGCGAATATGACATTTCCCATTCTCTTTTTTTTTTTTTTTTCCGCTTACCTTCTCTTGGTCCGCAGCAGTTAGGAGACGTTGAGCGAAGCACTGAGTCAACACTTCTTCTGTTTTCATGTCCTCCAGACTGGGAGTAAATAACTGAATTATCAGGACATAGTAGTCATTATCCGCCTCCACTTTAGGGTCTGGGGGGTTTAACTGCAAGTAGTCAGCAGCGTGACCGCTGCCTCCATGAGACAACGCATCAACGAAGGCCCTGAACCAGCCGACTGGATGTGGCCTCTCAAGAACCACACTAATAAGTAAATTCGCAGCCGATTCATTACCGTCCGTGTTCAGTTTATGGCTGATCTGCTCCTTTCGTCCAGATTCTAAGTGTAAATATTGTAGTACCTCGTTTACCTTTATAAACTGCTGGAGTCTCGGTCTTAAGTATTCAATGCGACGTTCATGTATCTCATCATGATCAGAAGCCATCGTGACTGGAGTGTCCGATAATCCAAGCGGCAACAACTTCGACTCAAATTAAAAGTCCCAGCCTTTCCAGTATGACGATACACTTCTTCACATAATAGCTTACCCTGGAAAACAAAACTTAGTTTACTTTCGTTTTCCCATAAAACAAATTAATATTGAAAGTGGCCACTAGATGTCACTGTTTGATAACAGTGATACAAACCAACATTACACATACAGGTGCGTTTCAATAAATAAGAAGGAATATGACTGGAGGTAATATTTTTTTCTGTAATTAACTGCAAAGAGATACTCGTATATAGATTAATGACAAAGAAAGTGATATGTCTAAAACATTTTTATTATATAAATTCTTAAGGCTATCCAATCTCAATTTACAAAACAGTGCAGTGTAAAGTGCTTTTTCCTTAACCCTCTCCAGGCAGATGTTGCAGATTTGCAACAGCTTCCCAGAATTAATTGCATGTGAAAAAAAAGAAGAAGTCTGAATTGTATATTAGCTATATGATCATTTTCTCCAAATATCAGATTTTTCCTGCAACTACAACTTAATTTGAGCCTGAGAGGGTTAAAATATGATACTTCTTACATTGTGTTTGGCTTAGGAGTGACTTTACAGAAGAACTGTGGCAGATATATTCCATGTCTTGGATATGTCTGTTTATAGCTGCATTTCAAGTCTTGCAAATCTTTTCCAAAATGGGTTTTGCTTCAAAATCTTCCCAAGACTTTGGTCATCCCTTTTACTTTTAGCAGCCTTTTCTACTCCACATTTTCCTTCCACTCAACTTCCCTTTGACGGGCAGCCAGTTTTAGAAATTACTGCTTGTGGATTACCTGTCCTGTGGCATGTGTTTGTTACTGTCTGGTGGAAAATTGTGAAATCAGCTGTCTTGCTTATCATTGTGTAGACAGTTGCATGACATTCCTGCACAAATACCGTCTTTTATTCTATTCTAATTTTCTGAAAAAATGTATTTTGGACTTTTAAAGAAACAGTTGAAATATATCAGTATTTGTGTAATTTAGTACAAAATTATACAAATACCTAGGGCATGCAGGTGCATATTAGGGATGCACCTGCATGCCCTAATATATAAAACCTTTTGAATGAAAAAAATAATTCTGTATTTTTTCCCGTGACTGTATATTGTGGTTTGAAACTCAATTTAGACTCCAGTAATTTACTTTGGAATTAATCTTTTTTCTTACACATGTTTTATTTAGGCACTTAAGATCAAAAGTAGGCTGACTTATTAATCCATATCAAAGCAAAGCAACTTAAATACAAACCATTTAGGCATCAAATTTAATCTGAAATAACACAATGATAACGTTATTTTGAAATAGAATAGATCAACATGTTGCAGAACACAGAGAAATAGAGAAAATTAATAACTTAAAATAAAAAGTGAAAGACACAACTTCAACACTTTTTCATTTATTGCTTCCATAGTTTCAAAACAAGCATAATCTATTGTTTTACAGAATCTCATAAATAAATGATAGAGTAAAAAATACTATTTACATCATACAATAATATATTATTTATTTTACAACTGTTCAATAATATTCAGTAAGGTGGACATTATCCAAAATAATATGGGCATACAATGGGATTCATGAATGTGATTTTGTTACTTATAAAGATGGCTGACTTATCATTTGGACTGGTTGTATAGGCACAAGTCCCTGTTTGGAGCCTTCTTTAGAACAGATCCTACTGTACGATTAAATGAAATCCCATTTATAATTTTGTCTTTTTCTGCCACATCATATCTTAACATACATTAAAAAAACACATGAATGCTGACATCATTTTATGTTGTGCTACTTTGGGCTTGAAATCAGTGCAAAACAGTATATAAATAGAATTTACAACACATGCACTGCATCGTACTTGCGTGTCCGAGGCAGGGATAACAGCAGATAATCCTCAAATCTGCATGTTATGATATTTGCTCAAACAAGCATGCACGGTGCATTCTGGTTAATATAGTACAGTAGGTGCAGATCAGTGATTGCAATAATAATAATAATAATGCACATCATTTAAATATATAGTGTACTGTGATGTATGTTGCAGTGCAATTATCCATAGCCCCTGAGTCACACTGCAAAGAATATAGGCATACAGCTAAGGATGAGAGAACTGTTCACACACCTCAGTAGTAATGCTGAATCGCTCTAAAAGTTCTAGGAAATAGTTTGTGTAACCCACACAGGATTCAGACTATAGATGGGGTATAATGATCAGGTTCAGCAATGACTGTTAAGGGTATCCATGTAGTCAGTATCGTGCGATATCCCCTGTCCCAGGAGAGGAAATTTGCAGAATGCGTTTTTTTTTCTTTTCCCCGCTGGCTTGTCAGACCCTTAGTGTCAGGTACTATGCAAAGATTTCAGAAAATGGAAAAAGGACCGCTGCGTCATCATTTTTCCTGCTGTAACAAAGTCACCTCCTCACACTTTAGGTTCTAATGAGGACACAAAACAGTGCCAGGCCTTGCACCCTCACACACCCTCAGTTTCAAAGTCTCAGGCTGTAGAGGGTCAATAGTTTGAACAAACATCTGTGCTCACCAGCTGCCTGCCAAGACTTGAAAAGATTGACAGCCTGTCAACAACCAGCGTTAACAATCTTGACCAAAAGCTTCATTTTTTTTGTTCTTGTTTTTTGCTTGAAACATCAACAACGATTGCTAAAGTACTACATGATTTGGCAGCAGGTTATACAGTAGATGCATCCTGGTGAGTTATTAGAAAAATCACATGCTGGCCATTTTATTAGGTACACCTTTTGTGGCAAAGATTCATCAAGGTGCCAAAACCATGATTTTGGTTCATATTGACATGACAGCATCATGCAGTTACTGCAGATTTGTCAGCTACACATTCATGATGCAAATCTCATGTTCCACCACATCCCAAAGGTGCTTTCTTAGATTGAGGGTTGTTGACTATGAAGGAAACTGGAGTTGATTAACTCATTGTGATGTTCAAAACAGTTTGAGATGGTTTGGGTGTTGTTACACTGAGCTTTATCCTCCTGGAAGAAGTCGTCAGAAGAGGGATATGTTATGCTCATAAAGAACATGGTCAGCAATAACACTCTATGCCTATGCTGTTAAGACAATGTTCATTTGGTACCAAGAAATTATCTCCAATACACCACCACCAACTTTAACTGTTGATGCAAGGCAAGATGAATTCAAACTTTGATATTTACACCAAATTCTGACCCTACCATTTGAATATCCCTGCTGAAATTGTGACTCATTGGACCAACCCACAGTTTTCCAACCTCATAATGTCTAATCTTGCTGAGCTTATGCTAACTATCCTCAGTATGCCAACTATCCTCATTTCAACATCCTGAGTGTCCATGGATTACCGGTGCATTAGTAGCTTTCTGCTACCAGTGCACTCTTCCTTTCTACACAAGTGGCAGCCTGGCAGCAAACACCTGTCAGCTTGACTTACTTATATCTTTCTTTGGATCCAATCTCTGCATTTAGGGAGTTTGTGTGACTCCCTGTCACCATCACTGTCTCCATCTGCCAGATCAGAAACATATATATATATATATTAACAGTCAGTGATAGTTTTAAGACCCTATTTTTCCTAAAATCTCACAAAAGATGTTTATCAATCCCTCAAAAAACAAGATTTTAAATATGAAATGATTTGAGTCAAGTTTTGGAACAACTGACAACAGAGTAAATAAAAAAACCTAGTATGTGTTGAAATAACGCAGAAGTTGCTGGTTTCTATGAGAGACCAGCAATTGTGTGAGGTAGGTCAGTCAGGTTTTCTTGTTTAGAAACGTTACAGAGTGACACATTGCTCTCTGATTGTCACGTTGGTTTTCCCTGTATTGGTAAATAAACGTGTTAATGGTAAGACTGGTACACTGGTGACCCAACCAGGTTTTTCAGTAGTTGGTTACTCTTCATTCTGGTTGACCCTGGTCTGTTGTCCCACTCTATTGGAACTGACTGTGAAAGCTAAAACGGAATATTAGGAAAAAATGTACAAAACTCTAAATAGGCGAACTGTCTTTGCTCTAATACAACCAACTATTAATGCCAATAAAAAAGTGCTGTTTAATAACACCAGTCTCCTCTTAGTTAAACAGACTTCTGGCTTCATGTGGATTTTTAGGATTAAATGAGTTCACGTTTAAATATCTTTTTTAAAAAGTGCCAAAATATGCAACTCTTGTTAGTTTCCTTCTTCCAAAAGGACAGAAAGAGAAGGAAAAAAAACACTTTCACCACATGCACAATGAAATATATTCTCCTTTCTTTAACATAGCCACTTTAAGATGCAGATGTCTGTGCCAGCATGCTGATAAAACAAACAAACAGACAAACAAAAGAGTGCTACTTATTAATTACAGCATAATAATTCTAATATTATCATATGGTGCTGCTGAAAATTTATGTCCTGGGAACCTCAGAGTCTGAGACATGTCTGTGGTGTCTTTCTGAGGTGTGGTCAGGGCCAGAGGGCAGCGCAGAAGAGCAGGAGGCAGATAAGGTTTGAGTTGGAAGAGGGATCAGCGCTGGCTGTTGATGTGCTGGGATCTGTTGTTGTTGCTGATGCATGTCTGCATGTCTTTGTTGAAAAAATGCTGTAAGGCTGTCCTCTATGGGTTCATTCACAATGGCCACGCTGGACACTAAGTCTTTGGATTCCTGAATGGTGCTCTCCAGTTTTTGGCTGGGGCCCTGAGAATAAAAATGAAGACATTAAAAATAGGTTTAGCATCTCAAACATATTGTGTGCTCTATATTTACAATTTATACAGTCTCATGAAAAAAAAATATATATATATTTTTCACATTTTGTCATGGTACAACCAGAAACCTGTGACAGAACAAAACAAAGTTTATATATTTGAGGTGTAAGAGAAATTATTCAGTTTTTAAATGCTTTACAGATAAAAATTGGTAAAGTTTTTGCAGCCTCTAACACATTTTTTTCGGGGATGGCCCTACATTTAGCTGCTCCCATCTTCTCATCAACTTTTAGCATCCTTAGAGTATTTTTTATAATGTGGATAGTGAGTGTAGGTAAAATGAAGTTTTCTGTAATGTTATGGTTTGTACTCAAGCTACAAGAAAATCTATTTTGCTATTATCAACTAGAGCACGCTGTTCCACTTGTTTTCATTCTGAACTACAAAGCTTTGTGACTAACTTTAAGACAAACTTCTAATGCCTTTCTTTCAACAATTGTTTTTTTGCTTGCCACCTTTGCATACAGGCTGAATTTGTTCTTGCATAGTTGTCCTGTTGACAGATTCCTCCACCCGAGTTGCTAAGAATAATATTGACAAGCAATACTCTGGGGCCTATAGGTAAGCAAGATTTATCTTGAAATTACTTTATACACAGAGATGTTATTTACTAATTAAGTGACTTGGAAAGCTTGTGTTCGTTGTCTACACAAGTGTACTACTAATTGTTTTCATAGAGGGGTATCAAAGTAAAAAATTGATATCAAATCCTTGTCACAATTTTGGGATTTCACCTTTTGCTGCTTATTGATATATTGGAAAAAATCCCATCGCAAACATAGAAGATTATGGTTGCAACTTAACTTAATGTGGTAATGTTCAAACAACATAAATACTTAAGCAAAATTTCAGACTTCTGAACAAAGAAAGTCTTCATACTTGAGTGTCTGTATGGCTGAATAAATGGCTTGCAGACAGAGCAACTGGCTGAACCTTCACAGCGGATCTTTGATATTCTGGACTGGCTGTCACAGTGCTGTAGGCGGGGGGTCCTAGAGTCGGCTGTCTCTGCAGCATCTGCAGGATGGTTTGAATATCTGATATCAAGTGCGACTCCAACCTGAAAAAGACCCAAAACAATGAATTAGCATTACCAAAACAAGAAGAGCTGAATGTATAATTCTGGGTGAGTCTAATGAGGGCTAAAAACACCCGGTGCATGTCACTGAGCGGTAGATGGAGCTTATGTGCTCTTTTCTGGAGGACGGATGAAGAGAATGTAAAGGTGTGGAAACACATGCTGGAAGACTAATACTGCTCCGGCAAGGAGTGATAATGAGCTTTGTGTGGGAGGTGTGAGTTCACCATTTATTGTGCAAATTAGTTTATTATATTTGTTAAGTCAATCTAATTAGGACCAGATATCACTCAATTATTTTATCTGAGGTACAATGAATTTCATAAGCAGTAACATATTTCCTTTTATGTAACAAACTAATTTTGAGGGGCATACGTAGAGTGTGGGTTGGGGTATTTTCAAGAAGCTTTCACAGAAAATATTACATCACCCCTTTTCCTTCCTCTGCCATATGCTTTCAGACATGTTAAGCCAGAAAAAAACTCAATGTATCAGAAAAGTGCTGCTGATTCTGCAGCCAGTGTGCATTACGGAGAAAATAAGGTTAGGTATAGTGCAGTGGATGAGATGTTTTATTTGTGCACTGTAAAATGAGTTATCCCAGTTTTCAGGACCCGTGATACCTTCTCACATTCGCTGCTCCAATCCCAGCTAAAAATAACTCATGCAGTTCAGGTGGCTGCGAGCTTGCTACACTATCTATGGACGACGTTACTCCTCATTCACAAAAGGGTGAGAATAAAATGTCTGTTTATAGAAAACAGCCTGAAAAAACATTGATTTTATTTTAAACTTTTCTTTCAGACTTTGTCCTTAGTCATCACTTTCTTTCTCCTCTGTTCTATTTAACACCTCTTAAAAATAGCACAGACTTTGCTCCAACTCATTCTCAAGTTTAATATCGTGTGGTTCTGTGGAGATGTAGTGTGTCCTGCTTCCAGTAGATTCAGCCTCCCACTCTGATTCCTACAACAGATTCTGCCAGCTCTTTGTCTTCCTCCACCTACTCATGAACACGCAATGCTCGTTTTCTGTCCTTTTAACAGTGTAGGAGGTGACAATGTAAAAATATTATGAACTATGTCATCCTTAAAGGAAAGTAGTGAAAAAACAACTTTGAAGTGGTAGTTGCATAAATATGGCTCCTGCTTCTTCTTCCCCCAGTTTCAGCTGAATATTTTTCTTAAACAGCTTTATGTTCAAGGTGACCACACAACATAGAAGTCAGTAACTGTCATTTAGAATAATATGTGCATTTATGCCTATTTTCATCACTTTAAACATTAAGAATGTTTATTTTGCTAATTAGTCCAGTTTGTAAGTGCGCACTTTCAATGCATTTGGTTAGTTTGTCTTTCATATACTGGTGTTCAGCGATCTACAAGGTCCCTGGGATCCTTGGCCAAACCAAAAATAGTGGCCAGGTTTCAAAGCAGCTAAATACAAAAGGGGCTTATTGGATTGCACCACAAGGTCATGCTAAAGAGGCATAAATGTGTATTCTTTAGTTTAAGTAGCTTTTTGTATGTTGTTAGCAATTTGTATTTAGAGTCCATGTCCAAGTTTTGTTAGACATATGAATCATCTTGTGTTTAGATACCCCTTGTCAGATTTATTTGTGCCATCAGATTGTGGTCAGGTTGGTAAGTTCAGTTTTGTTCATTTGGCATCTTTCAGAGGCTATGAAGGGATTCATTTGTGTAAATATAATATCAGAGTTAAATAAAAGAAGCTATGTTTTTTTTTTTTCCCAAATAAAAAACTTAGCTTCCCACCTCAACTTGTTGTGGCTGTTTTTTTTTTTCTTCTATTTTTTCTCTGCTATCTCAAATCTAATTTAAGATCACATGTGTGAATTGCGTTTGTAATTTCAATGTTTTTACCTTATGATGCAAGCATTTACAAAAAATATATTTTTGGAATTTCTTTAGTAGCATAAATTTGTTATGTCAGTCTGAAATTTAGGACATTTTTGGAACTAACTTCTAGCTTATGCATTGCCATACACAGGGTTTAAGAAACGTTAGTGGGCACTTATTATGATGCTTCCTTCAATTTTGTATTGGCCATAAGTCTATTCAAAACATGTTAATTACATCTTTTGCAAGACATCATTCTCAGATAAGATTTCCCTTCCTCGGTTCAAAATGAGCTGTTCTAGACCCTCTTGTCACTTTATGCAAATAAGCTGTTGCTGGCCACGCCACCAAAATCAATGCTTCTGCTCGCACTTTACACATGTGAAAATGGCTGCAAACAGATGCACAACAATTGCAGATCTTTTACCCTGAGTCAGACAAGAAGCAGAAGAAGTGGATCCAGCAAGGATGCTGTAAGCGGTATCTGAAAGTTGTTTTTTTTTAAACTGTTTCTAGAAGCAGTAGAGACCCAAATGTGAGTACAAAACATACAAAACTTTAATTTAAGTTGCAATAATTCAGAAAATCCACTTATTTGGAGTCAAATAATGGCCTCACCACATCTTATAACCTATAATGTTGTTAGAAATTCATCACCATAGATCCTATGTGTGAAGATTATAAGTAATCTGTAAAGCTAAATGAGCAATAATAAGCTTTTCTAACCCTGACCTAAACCATTAATCATTGGAAAATCTCTAGACATTAGCATCATCACCAGCTGACCTGTTTTCTAGAAGGTAAATTCACATCGCCTGACAATTACTCGTAACTTGTTCAGTTTTTATTTACATAGCTTTAGCATCTAACTTTGTAAATTTTGCATTTACTTAAACAACTTTTAGCTATGTTAGGTTTGTTCTTATTTTTGTCTGATTTAGATTAATTCTCACTCTTTGCTATTGTGCCTCACCACATATAAATATAGGTGCACTGAGATTTCTGTCCTATATCTGTCCAAACAAAGACAGCAGCTGCAACCTCCACTTCATTAAAAGAATGAATAGAACAAAAATCCACACAGACTTCTACCTATATCTTTGTTAAAAAAACAAACAAAAAAAAAAAATATCATGTTTGTATTAACAAATAAAGTTTCCATTCCGGTTAATTCATAGAGAATGGCAGAAAAATTAGGATGGACCTTCATTTTGCTGACTCTAAATTTCTTTTACCTGTTTAAGTGCTCCTGGAGCTGACCTAAGCGTTGTTCCACCTCGCCATATGTGATTTCGCTGGCAGAATTATCGTCCTCTCTCAGGTCCTGCATCTGTGCTGACTCATCCAGGTAGTCCTCAGGCTTCTTACAGGCCCATTTATCACAGCGCAGATCTGGACAACCACACCAACACATGTGCTTTACATTTTTCATATGTGGCTCAGAACAACGTTCTCACCACACAAAAAGAAAACCAAAATAGAACGTAATTAATCTTTGCTCCAGAGCTGTGTGTAGGTTTGTCCTTGTAATCTATCAAGCTTTTGCTGCAGGTGGACTCTGCAACAAATGTTTGCCCTGTTGTTATCTCTGCTGGGCACACGGCAGTTTCCTGCCGGCTGTCCTGTGATATGTGCTGTGCCCCCTTTTGTGGGTTTAAACAACGGCCAGGCTAGTTTAACAATTTTATCTGAAAGAGTGTTCTTTGCAGGTGGGTTTGTCAAAGCATGAGCTGCACAGATTAAATACAGACCAGTCTTCAGATTTTTTTTCACTCAGATCTCCAACTGCCTTCAAAGGAGAGAATAACTTTTTTCTGAGAAGGAACCTCAGGATGACTGGAATATGTTGTCTTTAGGGTACATATTTTAGATTATAATAAATAATACTTTTTTGCAGGGGTGTAATGATAAACACATTTCTAGCTAATATTTTCTGATCAACCCTTTCAAATTAGCTCATTTGTCTACTCAACAAAAACCTCCTTGTTTTAAACCTGAACATAAGCAGAATGTTTGTTTAATGCATCCATCACTCTAGTTTGGAAAATGTTACCAAATAGTACCAAAGCATAACAAAACAGAAACATTGCCCACTTAAAGTTAAAGTCTGCTATTTGAGAGAATTAAGCTTACTGTTTTCATTCTGGTTTCTTGTGTGTGTTCAGGAGAAGTTCACTAATTGACTTTAGCTGTGCGGAAACTTTCAAAATCTTTGAAAGTTTCCCTGACAGCCTGTTGACTGTAGGCCACAAAGAATTAAGGCAGTTTTGAAGGCAAAAGTGTCTCTATTCTAGAAGTACCAACCTGCACCTAATAACTCAAAGGAATCAATTTAGAGTCCTGTGAAAAGTTTTAAATAATTTTGAATTTCTTTACACATCGCTTCCAAAAAGCAATAACTTATTCTAACCTTTCATGGTCTTCTTAGTGGATAGTACTGCAATCTTTCTGAAGGTCCTTTAAATGTTTTGTTCTTCAGCTCATTCATCAATAATTTTTAACTTTATACCAGTCGATTATTAGAGAATTATTCTCTTGTGTGTGTTAATCCACCTAATTCTGACTGATAAATCATTCACTCGTAAAAAAGCTCCTTTTAATCCAAACACATGAACCAGCATTGTGTCCACAAATAACAGACAGCTCTGCAAAGGACCAATTTAATTTGAATTAAATTTTTGATATCTGATGAGCTGATTGTCAAAACTGTTAGTTAAATTTATGAACACTACTAAACAGAGTTTGACAATTTTATTCTAGCATAATAAATGATTTCCAAATAGGTATTAGCATCATGTGAAGGAGGATTCATCTCTCAAGTCCTGTTTCAGATCTTTGTTAGACTTTTTCCCCTCCGCTTATTAAGACTTTTCACTGCTGATAGTTTTTTCAAGCCTGATACTTTTTCCTTTGTATCCTCCATTTGCCCAATTTCTTCAGTTTTTAAGCACACTCTGCACAATCAGCTGTCATGTTCTGATGCGAAAACCAGACAAGCACTTAGTGACTCCAAAGAAAAGCTTTGGGAACCTTCAGAAAACCTAGAGAACAAATGATCAATACAATTGTAAAAGATCACAAGAAAGTCTGACTTCCTGGAAAAAAAAAAAATCAATGCCAAGACATTTGTCAAAAAAATTGGGAGGTCAAAGTAACTTTTTAAAATCACGCACCACATTCATCTTTAAGGTCATATCCACTTCAAACCCAGTAAATTCTCAGAAATAGCTTGCAGATGAAATTATTTTTGCACTACAGTTATAAATAGGTTATCCTACCTTCTATTGAGGGTCTTCTGTCTAAACCGTGTCTCACAATAAGGTCCGAGTCCAGGACTGGAACACTGAGTGAGGAAGAACCCAGGGCCACTGAGCACCTTTTCAGGCAGGAGTTAGAGCCTCTCTCCTTTTGAATATCCTTATCTGCTTCCTTGTTTTCCTCTGGGGGAAATTAATCAAGAAGTCAATGGGAAAAACAACAAGGTATATTCCACATAGATCACAGATTCTTAAAAAGCAACAATAAAGAGCACATTTCTAATAGCTGTGCATACCTTGCAAGTCTTTACTAACCTGTAGGTATATCTGGGGTGAACGAGATTCTTCTTTTCATGCTTTTATTATCATCAGCATCTGGATCACCCTCTTGGACACCAACAGACTAAAAAGAGTAGATTGAATTAACTAAATAAAGTGGTTAATATTTTTAATTATTCAGAAGTTGTTAAAAAATATTAGAATTTAACAAATGTTCAATAGTTGAAAACACAAAACACCATTCTGTTCAGAAGTTTCAGTATTCTCATAACTGGCAAGAAAGTCATACATATTTTAATTAGGTTTAAGCATTTGTTTTAGTGGGTCAGACTGAAGATAAAACACAACTTTTTTTGATTTACAAAAAAGCAAAACTGAGTTGGGTGCACAAGTTGGTTTTTATTGTAGGGGAACTGTGTGGTTTAATTTTAGCAAGCTGAAGAAAAAAACTCATGTCTTTTCATAGCCATTAAAACGCTGGATAAAGTTAAACTTCAGCATCTATTTCTTGATTTTAGAACTCATTTCAGTAATTTGTTGCAATTTGTTGTGTAATTCCTCAGGAAAAGAAGAAAGGCTCAAATGTAAAATGAATGGCCCAAAAAAATAATGACACAGATAAACTTAAGAAGCATTACACAAACTACTGAGTGAATCTGTGTGTTTTCTTAAACGGCTTTAAGCAGTTTAACCTTTGTCGGATCATCTCTGAGGTGGAAGGTAAGCTCCAGGTTGCTGAAGAAATAGTCAGAGAATTCTGGGTACATATCCAGCACCTCCAGCAGGTCTTCTCTCTGAATGGTACTCAAGTCGCAGTAACACAGAGCACGCACATCTGCATTGGACTTCCCAGGTGTGGTGTAAAGATGGATCATTTCTCCAAATATATCATTTTTTCCTGTTAAGGGTACACAAGAGATAAAATTAGCAAAGGGGAGAAATACATCCTCTTTACCTATGTGCTTACACAGAAGAATTTGTGTTGGATTTCCAGTGGGACATCTAACTGTTTGTTGTTTATCTCCAAAGGGCAGAGGAGGTGCTTCTTTTTTGCGGTTAATGAAAATCAAACTGGGTCTCCTCTCTGAAGATGTTCTCCCAAGGCCTGGGCATCAGCTGCCTTTCTATCTTTGATCCATTATTCATCCTGAGGAATAAGCACTAACACAAAGCAACTTTGATGTGCGGTAAAAGAGAGGGCTGCTGGTGATTGACACACATTACTTGTGCACTTCAAAGGAAATATTTGAGTTGGAGACAGCGCATAATAAAGCCAGTTCTTCAGCAAACTCTCATAATATCACGGAATCTGCTGTACAATAGGCTTACAATAGGTAAATGTGTTTCAATAGGTGGTATAAAAACATCCCTTCTACTTAAATAGAGACCCACTTCTGCAAAGGACAAGAGGTCTAGTCTAAAGGCCATCATGAAAAATCCCTTTGTTGCAGTGTGGGGTTCACTAAATGCCAACTGTGTACGCAGGGGTTCAGGAAAAAGAGATACGATACGCTGGCTGCCAGTGCTCCGTTCACAGCACGCACCAGACACCTTTCTACCGCAGAGGCAAACCGCACACAGAGTGATACATTTCTCGCCAACAAGCAGCTCTCAACACAAGGATTTAGATAATCGTTAGTGCAGCAGACTAATTTCACACCAATGCAACCAGCTTTACAGCATTATTATGGGAGAAAAAAGTGTCTGGGCATTATGAGCATATCCAGTATGGAGACTTAATGAGGATAGAAAAAAAGCCCCATAGCATTCCATGTCTCCAAATTAGAGGAAAAAAAAGTAATTACTATTGACCACAGTATATAGTGCCTTATAAAAACTTTTTTCACATTTTCATGTAATAACCCCTTATATCAGAGCATTGTTCACACAAGTCATCTGAAAATGGAAAGCTTGGTCTGCTTTCCCTGCAGACCAAGACAGGGAAAGCATTATTCAGAAAAATGGCTAAGAGGCCCATAACTTGGAGTATCTGCATAGAACCACAGGTCAGTTGGGGAAATGTGCAACTATCTCTCAAGGGGCTGAATACAATTAATGTCACACTTTTCAAACAATCATTTGTAAATATTTTTTTGAAAACCAGATATCTTTTTTTCACTAAACAATCAGGTAACTTCTTTTGATCTGTTCCATTAAATCACCATATAATGCATTAAACTTTGTGGTTGTAACGTAAAACAAACAAATAGAAAGATCTGTTTATATTTGCATTTGGTTAAAAATGTCATCTTATTGTATTAATGCTGTTTGTAATAGAAAAATATTTATTGGAATGTTTACAGCAATCAAGACAATTGTTTTCATGCCAACTTTTAGTTGTCAAATAACTGTTTTAAGCACAAAGACATTTGGGGATACAGTGGAAACTTTAACAGAACACATCTTAATATTATTATTATTTTTTTTACAAATAAGAATTCTGCATAGATATCCAGAATTTCTCTTCCTACCAAATAGCTGGGAAGAGAATGGCTCAGGAGGTAAATGTGTTCACCTCCTGAGCCACCAAGCTGCACTCCTCTGGCTTTGTGTTATCAGTAGGCTTCACGTGTTGCTGCTGCATGTGAGCTGTCTACTCTGTTGTGGTTTTCCTGCTTTTCCTGCAGCTGTCACAATATCAGCAAAGAAGCCGATGACGGTGTGGTGGCTCTCCCTTACAGAGCCATCAAAGAGATGAGAAGTGTAATGCTCCTTTTTGCAGCCTAAATGAGACAAAGCTGTTGTACCATGCAACATAAACATGTATAATGTTAGTGTGATGCACATTATTATAAATTGTTTCCAGCCAGGGAACAATTTATTATTAGATTCAAGCCAAGTGACAGTGATGTGAGTGCTAGCACAGACTGTAAAGTCACTGACCTGAACTTGATACAGCCTTGCCTAAATGTGTGGGAGTTTTGTTGGAAAGTGAGCCCACAGAAATCTGTATTCTCTAAAATGGAGAATCTCCTAATAATTTTCCTGATATCCTAATGGAAGTGGTTACTCCTTCAAAAAAATAATATTTTCCACCTCTACCATTTCTCCATTGTCTGTATCATGTGTGCTACAACAAGTGGTTTTAGTGTCTTTATAGTTACTCTTTTGTGCTATTTATTAGATGAAATACTTCTAGCTTTTTGTTATTACAAAAATTACTGTTATTCTGATTGTGTTTCCCACTTCTGATAGGTGTGATTGGGGAGTTACAGCTTATTAGAGTAGAATAGAATATATTTTATTTATCCCTAAGGAGATCAATAGTTTAATTTCTTTCAGCGTTCATGGGAAAACAGCTTTTACATGTAAAATTTAAACTTACAAATTTCATGTTTGAACAAATATCATTTTTATTCAGAGGTTTCTCTGTGTTTCCTGATACAGGAGGTAATATTGACATTTTGCACATGATCACTTATTGCAAAAGAGTTGAGGATTTAATGTTTAACAGAGACTGTCACCACATGCATAAATAATTCAACTCTCCAGCAAAAGGTCAGACAAATACAATCTTTATGCAACTCAGTTTACACTGCCCACAGCACTGCAGTCCATCCATCCATCCATCCATCCATCCATCCATCCATCCATCCATCCATCCATCCATCCATCCATCCATCCATCCAT
>CAEGAG010185855.1:0-42154 GCA_903067065.1 Brachyrhaphis terrabensis
CTGTTGGAGTAAGGCTGCATCTAAAAGTTGCAGGACGGTAGCTCTCGAGGACTGAACTTGAGCACCCCTGCTGTAGACCATAGATCTATGATAATGATCTTTGTGTGTTTGAATGGCTCCATTTCCTTTAACTTCTTCACTGTGTGTTAATTCAGGATGTATTTATGCGATGAAAGGTTAAAAAATGTTTTATATTCTGCTGCTCCATCTATCTTGGATCCTCCAGTGTATAAATTACAGCAGAGAGGATAGTCGGTGATGTTGTTTGAAATTTCTAATTATCAGAAGGAGACGGCGTGAATTCACTGTAGCCTTATCAGGGTGTAGTCTTTATCAGTGAGCAGACAGCATCCGGTCCACTCGTAATCACACATCCCTGCTTGTTGCAATGGCTAATGCAGTTTCAGGTGTCTGATTTACGGCCCGCTCTCCCGCGATAAAGCCTCGCCCTAATGTTATGCGATTCTGCTCTCCGGGGAGAGCGTTAAGTGTAGAGAATGTCGGATGGGAGTGTGAAGGCCCATAACTAAAGCTAATTAGCAAGGCCATTTACGTCCACTGTGTGTGCGCTTCATTGTGCTGAATGTGAATCCTGGGTGGAGAATACACACTAAGGTTATTATAGTCAACCAAAGCGAACAAAAACTGAAATACAGAAAACATTTTTGTTAACTGGGATAATTAAAAACGGTAATTATGCTGCTAAATATGGTTTAGTTTCTAATGTAAATATCTTAGTACACCTGAAATAAAACAAAACTAACTTAAAGTAACTTTTTAGCTAATATATAGTAGCTTGTTTTAAGTTAGTAAGTACTTAATCTGGCAGAATATTTAATTCAGACATTTTACCACAAGTGAAATAATCTGCCAGTGAAACTTGTACTTTGTAATCATTAACTCAAAAAAGCTCCTATTTCTTCCTAAAATGTATTTATATGTTAGTTTTGTCTTATTTGAAGTGTACTAAGATATTTGTACTAGAAGCAAAACCAAAACTACTTTTCTGTGTAGACAACCATCAATGAAATAGTTTTATTCATGCTAGTTGGTAGGGATGAAGCGATTAATCAAATTAATGGTAATCAATCCATTATTGAAACAATTGTCAGCTAATTTAGTAATTGATTAATTGTTTGCTTGAGACTTACACAAAGATAGAACAATGAAGAATAAAATAGTGTACAGTCAGGGCAAAATTTCAACATAATACAGAGGGGAATGTATGCTGAGTAAATGTGTTGGAGTTAAAACGATTAATCAACTTAATAATGATTAATCAATTATTGACATAATCATCAACTATTTTAGTAATCAATTAATTGTTAACTGGAGTTTTCTTTTTAAGAAATGACATTTACTGAAAGAGCAGAGCAGTAATTAAACTAAAACTGTATAAAAATGTATAAATGTCACATTTAAGATAAAAAATCTTCTTTGTCTATAAATATTTTTACCCAGAATTCCTCAAGTGGCAGGTTTAGCTTCACCTGGTTCAAATTTAGCAATAAAAATCTTCTATAAGTTCCTTTTTCTATCCAGTTAATAACTCAAAAATAATCAACAGATTAGTAGACAGTATTTTTGTAGATGCTAGAAATAATTAAGCGTTCATTAAAGGAATGCTATGTTATAATGTTTTAGACAAAATTTTAGTTTTGTATTAAAAAATATTTAATTATTTGCATCTTTAATGTATTTCAAATATTGTGTAAAACGGCTAAAATGAAAAAAAATATGTCTATTTTTCATCCAATTAATTGATTATTTAATCGATTAATCGTCTGTTTGAGCATAAAGTTTAGAGTCCAAAATTCATGGCAGAAAATCAAGATTTCTTTTGTTTGCTCTTCATAAATGCTCAAAACTTCCATGTTTTCATAGATACTTCAACTGAAATAGAGAAAAATAAAAATAAATTAAAAAATAGTTCAGCTGTTGCAGCAAAATTTCATCATTTCTCACCAGATTTTTGTGGCTCTGCCTGAAATTAAAGCAAACAAAACGCTGATGACCTGCCAGCAGAGTCAACAGACAGTTCATCCAATCAGACGTCACTGTTTGCTCTCCGCCGTTTAACGCCGGACTGAGCTGCCAACGTTTCCTGACTCCATCAAGACTGAAACTTATTTCCAAAATAATCCAGATTAAAGGGCTAAACGTCTCAACATTCGGTCTCTGCATCTATATTGAGGTTTTCTGTTGATAAAGCTCCACTCTGAAGGGTTTCTGTGTATTTCACGGCCAAATAAAGTTGAAAAGTTTGTTTTTAAGTTTGAGTGGATACATAGAAATACACACAGCTGCCTGTTATAAACACAAAATAAAGAAATTAATTTCACAAGAAAAAGGTGAAATCTGGAATAAAAGAATGATGTAAATGTCGCTAAAGTCGTTCTACTTACATGGTGCTTTACTTTGATTGAGCCGTTCCACCCAGGAGAGCGATTGTGTAACACGAGCAACATTTTGAAACGTTTGCTGCGGGGAACCGAACACAAAGATTCTGTGATTTACCGTTTCAATTTCAGCTCTTTGTTCAGGTAACATTAAATTTTAAAAATACTCATAGAGCCCTCTGAAATAAAAACACATAAAAGCCTAAAAATAAGTTCAAATCTTATCAAAACATTATAATCATAACCAGGAACCAGAAACTGTTGACAATTTCAATAACCAATTAATCACGATTAATCTGATTAATCGTTTGAGCTCCAGAATAATATCGATTGATCATTCATTAACCACTGTATAATGTTGAAATTTAGACCTTACTGCACAGTATTTTATTCTTTGTTGTTTTATATTTATGAGTCTTCAGTTAACGATTAATCAATTACTAAAGCAGTTGATTAATTGATTAATCATGATTAATTTGATGAATCCCGACCTATAAGCATGAAAGCAGTTAAGGATAATTATCCAGAAATAATGTTTGGTCTAGTTTTTACTGTAAATATCTCAGTGCAGCTGAAATAAGAAAAACAAAGTTACAGAAAGACATAAGAACTGGTTTTAAGTCAATGGTATTACGATATTCCCATTACAAACTAGACTAAAATAATTGGTGTGATTTTGTGTTTTTGCTGTGAAATTAAAAGAAATTTATCTTTGGGTGTCGTTTAAGTAATTAAAACACTCAGATTTATTAAGTTAACTTAAATTTTACAGTAATTTGTATTATGTCATAATAATTAATTACTCAAAATTATCAAGTTGTGTAAAGGTGGCACATACTAACATTTTTATTTTTTGAAAACTTGATTAAATTTTTTAGACAACAAGGTTACAAACATTTCTGGAAGTAGAGTTCAGCTATTGTGTTTTACAGTGTAGCAGGAGTGCCACTGAAGTTAATATTTCCTCATTATTAAGACGTATATATACCTTTTGTCTCATTAAAACTACTTTTTATTAGGCCTTTACTAATATTGTGACTTTATTGACTGAGAATAAGCAGATCGAATATTAAATAAAAAATGAATTTACATCAACGTCTAATAAGGCCTGATCAGATGAGGACTCACATGTTTTATTGTATTTATATCAGTTTTTTTATAAACATGATGACAAGGATATGTAATTGCAATCATTTAATGCAGAAACATTAATGGTCTAATCAAAGCTCAGCCCCATTTCTTAATGGGATAAACCTGGAAACCAGCCTTTGTTTTTCTCTTCTTTATTTGACTATGAGTTAATAAATCAGTTTATAATTAAACTGGAAGGAGAAAAGACAGAAAAATAAAAACAATCTTCTGTTTGCTGTTTTCCTCTATAAATAATTAAATCACTTTTTAAACTACTTTTTAAGGTTTTTCGTCTGATCGATGTTTTACACAACACAATATTCACTAATATTTACACAGGAGTTTTTTCTGTCTGAAATTTGTTGGACAATCTGGAAAGTTTCCAATTTAAAGGATTTCTGATAAGATTTAAACTCTGTGACGTTTTGACGTCCAGGCAGGAAGTTTGTGAAACATCTTGATCTGTTTTTCATCTCCTGGGACGTCAAGTTTCTGCTCTTTACTACGAGTTTTGTTTTCTGCGGCCCGGCGGACCGCCGGCCTGCAGAACAGAACCGGATCAGGCAGAACCAACAGAAACTTAAAGACATCAAAGTTTTCCTCCTTCATGTTTCCTTTGAAGCTTCATGGTTTGGACTAAAGTTGTTTTACATTTACTGTGAAAAACTAAAAAAACAAACTTGTCTTGTAAATTAAAAAAAACATCAAGATATCTTGAAGCTTCTGCTGGAAAAAATAAAGTAAAGACAAAACCAACTTCTGAAGTTGTTCCAGATGTTGTTCCTTGACCTCAGCAGCTGGAAATGGAGCAAATGTTGCAACAATCTATCAGGGTGAAATCAGCCTAAATGTCAGACCTGCAGAGTTATTTGAATATTTTTGTAAAGTTAATTTACTTCAGTAACTTGATTCATGAAGAGAAAAACATTTTGCAGATTAATGACAGTTTGATGTTTTAAAACCTTTATTTCATTAGCCTACATTACAGGAGAGAAACAAGTACATGTTTGTTTAATTTCCATTTTTTCCTTCACATTGTGCTCAATATTTTTTGGTATTTCACTTTTTATTAGGTCTTATAGAGAATAAAATCTTCTCTTTTAGAAAATTTTATATCAGCTTCCTTTTCACTTCCACCACCAACTTACTTTAAACATTATTGGTGAAATGTTCATAATTCAGACTAAAATAAGCGAACAGGATGTTTCTAAACCTTCCTTGGTCGTTCTGTTCAGACATGAAGCCATTTTGTGGATTGGAAACGTCAGATGTTGAGTCAAAGACAGCTGCACATGTTGCCGCCCGGCGATAAGCGTTGGTCACATTCAGCAGGTGAGATTCCCCGTTTCCAGGCCAGACAGCCTGAATGAGGCCTGCAGTTCCTCTGCCTCCGGGCGGAAAGCTGCCTTATCACCTCCAAACATTGGTCGTCTTCTCTTCCTCCTCTTCATTACATGTTAGACAAACTGGCTGTTTATTCAGATCCAGCTGTGAATTATGCATGCAGGCACCTTTTTCTGTCTCCTAAATCACTGGAAGTTAAAGTTGCTTCACACATTGGCTCTCCGTCTTCTGATGCGTCTCCTAAAGGTTCAAAGATCATTTCAATCAGCTGTGAAATCTGAGTCAGTGCTCTCTGAGGTTTGGAGATAATTAGTTTCTCTAAAGAGTTTCACCTTTTTTAACTTCAACATGACTCCAGATTGGCGCTTAATTGAGCAGAAAATTATTTTAGGTGAAAATTACACAAATATTTGTTGATTAAATAATAATAAGTGCTTATGATTAACATCTCTAGTAACAGTTTTAATATCTGTTTGATTTGCTTAAGGACAAAAACTTCAGTGAACCGTGTTAGCTAAAATACTTTAGGCTGTTTTTTGTTCTCTTGCCTAAAAATTGCACACCTGCAATAAAACGACTTGTTGACTAAATATTCTGCAAGTGCATGACATTTCTGTATACTTGAATTTAATTATTTTTAGTAGTCTGTAGCGCTAGCTTAAGAGTTAGCTGTGCTAACCCTAACATATTAATCATAAACATTAGTTCTGCTAACGCTGCGCGCCACACTGAGATGATATTTAGCTGAAACTAATGCTAAAAATCTCCATATTAACATATTAATCAAACATTAATGGTGTAAATGTTGTGATCTTCTGTAAGCCTCAGTTATTATTTGGTTGTTTGCTTAGTATTTTCTTAATAAACTTTCTTGAAAAATAAAGAAAACATGAGGACAGGAAACGGAAAAGCTGCATAAACAGTCAACATAAATTTCAAAATAAGAGAATAAATGTCCAACTAGTTGAATAATTCTTAGCAAATTTTAAGTAAAGCTTTAACTCAAATCAAAGTTTGCAAAACAGTCAAGAAAATTATCTAGAAAATTTAATTTAGGGGAAGCTATCAATCAATCAAATTTTATTTGTATAGCACATTTCAGCAGCAGGGCATTTCAAAGTTCTTTACATCATATCAGAAACAGAAACAGCAGCAGTGAAAACAATAAAACAACAATAAAAACATGACATTTAGTCAAGTTCCATCAATGAAATTATGATTAAAAATGTATTGTGATATATGGAGCAAAATACCTATTGCTATTATTTGTTAGCTACAGTGCTAAGCTAAAATTAGCTCTGCTAATAGCAGATTAGCGGAAGTGTGCACTGATGGCTTGGAGGTTAGTATTGTTTTCCGAATAACACTTGTTTTGTATTACACAAGTCACACGATCAACAACAGGATATTACTACTGACAGAAACCACAAAGAAGACGACAGGAAGTAGCTGAAAGACGATTGCGCAAAATATTTTTTAATAACTTATTGCTTGCGATTTTAATTGAGTTTTTTATTTAACAGAATTTTGTTTCTTCGACATTAGTGGAATATTGACAAAGTTTTGGACTCATTTGTAGTAGAAACAAAACTGCTGACCTTAAAATTGCAAAAGTTGAAATCATGAAAACAAAATTGGCTTAATGGACAAAAAGGCAATTAATAAAAAAAAAAACTTTTTTTATGCTAGCATAAAGTGTTTTCTTTAGGCGCATCGAAGTTGATTTATTTTGCAAAACTTTTTGTATCATTAGTCACATGATCAACAACTGAATGTTGCTACTGGCAGAAACCACAAAGAAATACATAGTTGAAAGATGGTGGCGCAAAATGTTCCTGAATAACTTATTGAATGAACAAATTTAAACTCGTCTGACTTTATTTGTGTTTCTTATTTAGTATAAATATCATAATTGCAAAATGGTGTTTAGTTGTTTTACATTGACAAAGTTTTCTGCATATTTACAATAGAAATGCAACAACTGTGACCAAAATCAAGACAGCTGTGATGAATTATCCATAGCTGTTTTATTTTTTGGTAAATAAGTTTTGTACCCAACGAGCCTCTGCCATGAACAGCAGATACGCAACGTCTTCCAGCGATTTGAAAGGCGGGAAGGTCAGACTGGAGATTGATGGAAATCAATTCTCATTCCCGCTCAGCTTCTCAAACTCGAACTGAAGGAAGACATTTCAGTTTGAAATGAGCCACAAAAGCCCAGCCGCTCCTGGACTTCATCATTTTCCATTGCAGGTGATTGTCAGAACAGTGTGTGTGTGTGTGTCTGTGTGTGTGATAATTCACAAAGCATTTCAGGTCCAGTGTTGCATATTTCATGCACAGCATTACATCATCCTCTCATCTTCACACACAGCTTGTTAAACTTCATTTTCTAATTTTGGAGCTCATGTTCTCCGACTCTCTGCTCTAATGCAGCGGCTTAGATTTCAATTATCTACATGAAAAAAGTTACTGCAGAACGCAGGCTTTTTTAAATTGCAGCCACCCTTCTGGGACAAAAATAGACTGCAGTCGTGTTAAATTATAATGGATTTAATTTGAAGTTTCATAGCCAATCTAAATCTGCCTCAAGGTCATGTGTCAGTCATGAGGCGGCGATAATTTACACTGAGGTGAGATTGACTTTTCAGGACATCAGCTCTCAATAAATCAAAACAAATGTCTGAAAACATTCACCGTTCTCTGTGTAGAAAGAGAAATAAGCTTTACTGACCCGTAGTGGAGAAATTTAGGAGAAAAAAAAAGATTTCCTTGTAAAAAATACAAATAGGGGCAAATTTAAAACATAGGCTAAGAAAGTAATAATGTCTGTCACTGCATGATCTGTATCTAATGCGCTGAAGAAAGATTATTCCTAAACTGTTTATCAACAAAGTGTAAAATATTTATTCATATTAATTAAAATACTGCATGTTATGACATATTTTCCTACAACGTGTTTTAGTTTTGTCATAATTTAGTTCAGAGATCACATGTAGAAAATTGTTAGCTGACTAGCTGCAAGCTAGTAGCACATAGCAGCTAGTAAATCTGCCTCAAGCTAACAGTCTAGCTAACAGCCTGTTGTTAGCTAGACTGTTAGCTTGTAACTCTGGTATAAACAACATTTTTCTGTTTAAATGAAGGTTTAATTTATCCACTGTTAGCTAGTAGCCAGATGCTACTAGCTAGCTAGTAGCTGTTAGCTTGTAGCACATAGCTGAAACCTAACAGTCCACTGTTAGCTAGTAGCCAGCTATTACCTAGCTAACAGCTGGTAGCTTTAAACTAAAACATGCTGAAAATATAGATATAAAGATATAGATATGTAAGTATATGAAGTGTAGATATAATAAAATTATTTATTAGCCTTTTTAAATGATGTGAATTTAATTTTTTACACAATCAGTTCACGCCAGTCCAAAACGTGGCGACAGGAAAAGTTTGGAGAAAACGGCAGATTCAGTTGGTTTTTCAACAATAATTGAATTTTTTTTTATTTTAAATGGTTTCTTCTGTTGAGTATTTATTACCCAGTCAATAATCACAATACTTTGCCTTTTTTAAAAACTAAAACTCCTACTATAACTAACACAAACCAGCAGACACTCTAAAAACTAATTAAACGTAACTGAAGTAAACAAAAAGTCAGAATGAAATAAAACTATAATGAAAAATCCAGACGGCCAAAATGAGCAGAAGATCTATTTCTACGTTTTTATTTGAAATTGCTTCATATCATTCAGGATTTGTCGTTAAAGGCTTTTATTCACAGCAGCATATTTACTCAGTTATCAGCTCCACCATTAAAACCTCGTTTTCTCGGCGCTAACAGTTTGCTAATCACATCATCTCTGATTGGATCCCACATCATCATCGCTTGTAAAAGCTCCTGATGTTCAAACTGCTTCATCACGTTATCCGGCCGTTATCGCGTCGCGCTAATGGATGAATCGCTGCCGGGTTTCAGAACCCTTTCAGAACCGCATCGATCCGGCCCAAAGCGTCGGCCCACTTCCTGCGTGTTGGACGAATCCGAGACGTTACGGAGAAACCGGCTGATAAATGAGAACGTGGGAAAAACAGAGGAAGAGAATAAAAGGCCGGTGTATGAACAACAGTTTCCTCTTTAAGTGAAGGATACATTTATTTTTTTCCCCACAAAATGAAATTATTTGTTGACAAACACAAAGGAAAATAAATGCAGGACTTTGATGTAACCAAAGGAGGAATATTTCCACATCGTGTTAAACCATCAACTAACAGAAGTAAAGAAATTCCTCTTGAAAACTCCAAGCCTAAAAAAAACAAAAAGCAGCATCTTTTTTCTGCTTTCCATTCGTCTGGCTTAAAACTTTGTGGTTACATTAAATCAGGATGTCCAAAATGTGGCACTAGGGCCATTTGTGGCCCTCTGTTTGATTTTCTTTGGCCCCTTCAACAACGTAGCAAATTTCCAATTAATTCACAACTTTTACAGACAAATATTTATTCATTTAGGTACAAAACAAAGAGTTTTTCTTTATTAAAATGGTTTTAAAAAAATGACAAGAGCCATAAATCCCTACAAAAAAGATTTTAAAATATATATTAAACAGCGGCTGAGCAAAAACCTGCCTGGATTGGCAATGAATATATTTATATTTATTTATATTTTTGCTATCATAATGAAAGGTTGATTAATTTCTCTCATGGAATCCAAAAAGTGAAATGTAAAGATTCATTTTAATTCCTTTACTTCTGATTATTGTTTGAGTTACAGAGCTGGACAACGTCTGCACTGCAAAAACACCAAACATACCAAGTATTTTTAGTATCGTTTCTTCTTACACTTGAAATAAGTCAAACTATCTTACAAGTTTCTCTCAGGAGTTTGTTTTAGGTAAATAATTCCTTAATATTGGTGGAAAAGTTCTTGTTCCGCTGGCAGATTCATTTACTTGTAGCAAGACAGTTTCCCGTTATTAGAAATGAAATAATCTGCCAACTGATACTTTTTTACCAATGTTAAGGAATTATTTACTTAAAATAATCTCCTATTTCTTGCTGATAATTTACTTTTAAACTAGTTTTGTCTGCATTCAAGGGTACTAAGATATTTGCACTAGAAGCTAGATTAAAAATACTTGGTAAGATTTTGTGTTTTTGCAGTGCAGCATCCAGTTTTTAATTCCTGCTACAGAAACGTAACGTTTTGATCTGAGGTTTGTTTCCATCAGGAGAAGCAAACAGGCCGAATCTGGTGCATTTAAAAATATGAGGTGATAATTTGTTCAGCAGCTTCCTGACGTGAGCGAGCAGCAACACGGTATTTCTGGAGAATCTGGCCGACGGTCTGCAGCTGTGACCTGCTTCTCACACAGCAGGTGTGGCTCCATCCGCAACGAAACGGGACGAAAAGCTGAGAAGAAAACCGTCCAGGCGGATCTGATCCCCGCAAAACCCATAAACTCAACTCTGTCAACGACAGTCAGTTTCTTTGGTCCAAACGTTAGAAAGAGGAGGAACTCCCTGCAATAACAGGAGAAATTAATCACCAGTTAAACCAGAACAGAATGCAGTAGCTGCATTTCCACAATATTAAAGGTTTTTCACAATATTTTATATTTTTCTAAGCTAACTTAGCAAACTAACTTTTGCTACTTTCTCTTTCTCTCATTTCACAATTTTTGCTCGTACTTTAGCTCTTACCTTCATGTTCTCTCTGTGTTCCGTTACCTAGCAACCCCAGTGGAGTTCCACAATGTTACCTAGCAACCCAAATGTTGCTCCAGCTTAGTTTGGTAAGCCGGGTTTTTTTTACTGCTGTACAATGGCTGCTGGAAAAGACTAGTGTTTGTTGTTCACTTACCATCCAGAAACCACATGCTGCATTCTTGTTGGTTGTGTAGGACAGTGATTCCCAATCCCAGTCCTCATTCCCTCCTGCCCTGCATGTTTTAGGTGTTTCCCTTCCGCCACACACCTGGCTTGAATATGTGGCTGATTAACAGGCTTCTGCAGCACTTGATGGTTATGCAATCATTTGAATCAGCTGCTCTGGAATAGAGGCACATCTAAACCATGCAGGGCAGGACTGAGGACTGGAATTGGGAAACACTGGTGTAGGAGGCTCCACTAATGCTTTTCATCTCCAGACTGTTGTCCAGAGGAAAACCACGCCCACTTCCCCCTAAAAGGGGCGTGGTCTTTTGTGACTCGGTGGTAAAGGAAGTAAACTGGGTCAGAAAGCAGAACTTCTTCCTCCACTCAACCTTTTCTAGTTTCTCCAACTCATTTCTTTTTTTTATTTTATTTGAATGAAGATCTGTAACGTCAAAAGAAGCAGCTAGTATTCATGTAGGAGCTGACATGCGAGGCGCCTCTCATCCCGGCTCTGCAGAGGAGAGGAGAGCTGAACGAAGCAGCAGCAGCGAGCGCCAGTCTCCAGGCGGCGGCGAAGCTCTCATTAAACGCCTGCGAGCCGCAGCCTGTTGGGAGACATGTATGTTTCCCTTTGAAGCTAACAGTGACACCTTCAAAGGTACGGCTCCTCTTTGAAGATTTCTGACGCTTCTCCTTGTAAGATGGAATATCTTTAATTCATATGAGGAATATACACATGCTGACTTACATGTGCGTGTTTATGTACTGATTTTAAGTTTCAGAATGGTCTGTTGTAGCAGAATAAATGGCTCCAGTCCCAGACCTGACCGGTTAGCGTAGCCGCGCCAGGATACAGGAAGTCCTGCCCACTTCCAGGAAGCTGTGCAGATTTATTAACAGATCAACTTCAAGGCATCGTGGTTTGGTTTATTTTTCTGGGGTTTTGTATTCTGAACATATTGGATCTATGCTAACATGCTAACAGATGTTTCCAGCCTTCACTTACACTGCAAAAACACAAATCAAGTATTTTTGTGAAAACATCCTAGTTCACTTGAAATAAGATAAAACTAACTTAGAAGTGAATTTTCAGCAAGAAGTAGGAGCTTGTTTTAAATCAATAATTCCTTTATATTAATGAAAAAGGGCCATTATTTCACTTATAACATGGGAAAATGTCTTGTTTTAAGTGAAGTAAACTGCCAATGGAACAATTTTTTCTTCAATATTAAGGAAATATTGACTTAAAACAAGCTCTTAAATCTGATGAAAATTACTTTTGAGTTAGTTTTGTCTTTTTCCAAGTGTACAGGGATGTTTTCGCTAGGAACTAAACCAAAAATACTCAATAATCGTTGGTGTTTTTGCAGTGTAGGGAACCCTTTGTTCCCTACACAAAGGGAACACTGCAAAAATGCAAAATGTTATCAAGTACTTTTAGAATTTTGTGAAAAAGTTTGTGTTTTTGCAGTGCAGGGGGCCAAACTGTACAAAAACACCAAATTTCTGGCTTAGTTTTAGTGCAATTAAAATAAGAGAAAACTAACTTTTCAGCAAATTACCGGACGAGTCGAGGGGTTTAGTTGTCATCACGTTTGCTGTTTTGTGTTTCCATCATTGTGTAATCTGTAATTGTGTTTCTAATAGTTTTGTTTTGTTTCCATCAGCAGCAGAACAGAAACGAATAAACCTTAAAATCCGACTCAGTGAAGAGCAAAGCAGCAATTCAGCTCCAAAGTAAGTCAGT
The DNA here is from genome assembly GCA_903067065.1 of Brachyrhaphis terrabensis. Classification (NCBI taxonomy): domain Eukaryota; kingdom Metazoa; phylum Chordata; class Actinopteri; order Cyprinodontiformes; family Poeciliidae; genus Brachyrhaphis; species Brachyrhaphis terrabensis. The sequence continues at coordinate 12,487 of CAEGAG010185855.1, forward strand.
TAATCACTAGATGTGTTTCCAGTCACCATAAAATTACACAAATTTAAATTCAGAAGTAAATTTGCTTAGTGGAAAGAAGGTAAAAAAGTTTTTGCGTTGGTATGAGGTGGTTTGAAATGAGCTTTTCGATGAATCGGCGTCTCCTCTGATTGGCTGATAGATGATGAACGCTGTGGATGAAATATGAATATATCTCATGTAACTGTTTGCATCCGTCGCTCCCATGACTTTTAAAGACTTCACTGCAAAAAACACAGAAATCCTAACAAGTATTTTTGTCTAATTTCAAGACAAATATCTTAGAAAACTTGAAATAAGACAAAATCTAACTTACAAATAACTTTTCATAAATATTTAAGAGCTTGTTTTAAGTCAGTCGTTTTTGAATATTGATGCAGTCACAGATTGTTTAACTTGTAATAAGACATTTTCCTGTTATAAGTGAAATATTTTTCCAGTTGACCTATTTATTTGATTTATTCAAGAGTTATTGACTCAATCAAGCTCCTATTTCTTTCTGAAAAGTTGCTTGTTAGTTTTCAGGTTTTCTAAGATGTTTGAAGTGGAAACAAAACAAAAATACTTGGTAGGATTTTGTGTCACACGACCAAACATTCACACGCCATTTTAATTGTATTTATTATTTAATGCAGCGAATGCAACTAAAGATGGATGACGAGTTTCTCTAGACATTATTCGTCTAATCCTGGAGATGTTAAAAGTCTGACTTTGTAACCGTCTTTATGTGTCTCTGAAGGTTCAGGTCTGTAATAACTGCAGCTGTTTGCTGACTCTGGATCCTTTGTTTTTGTTTGATTTGCGTTTTAATAAAATGAATCTCCACCATTTTAATGTAACTTAATTGCAATTTGACATCAGCTTGAAACCATTCAAAATCAAAACTCTAATCATCAACATTCATTTTCCACCTGCTGAAATAATAATGAATTATTATTCAATTCTAAACCACACTCTTTAATTTTTTTGTCATTAATTATGCACCATTAAACTAATGGATTTTTTCTGAAGAACTTACTAACTAACTCTGCTTATTTACATCTCTTCTGTTTAATTTGAATATACATAATATACGATAATGAATTAATAAGAGGGAGAAGGTGTGAGTGGATCAGATTATGAGGGACGTTTTGCTGCCGTTCAGCGAAGCTTGATGATGCAACGCAGCGAGAGCAGCAATCACAGAGCGGCGTTGAGTCATTCCTAACTGCATTTCAAGCAGCAATGGCTGACAAGAAGCTCCTGCCTGGTTGGATTAAAGAGGGATGTTTCACCCAGCTCCCTGGAGGATTTCAGAATAAAAGTATGGGTCTAATCTCTGGGTTAAATCCCAGATCAGTGGGGAGAAGGTTGTGGTTTCAGTTTGTGTGATTCTTCTGTTTCGTGTTAAAACTGCATAGAGTCATTCAGAGAGTCTTTACATCACTAAAGCTGGCCCAATTTGAAGCGTTTCTACTATGCAAAGTTCACATTTTACACGTTTTTGTTCGTCCATTTGAGCTTCTACGGCTTTTAAAAACAACTGTTACTGTTACTCAACTGATTTTGACAACAGGTTTGTGGTTTTTTTTGGTCTCTGGAAACCAAAAAACCTCCCACCTTCAGAAACCTTCGCGGTTAACTGGCACTGCCCGTTACCTAGCAACCCCAGAAGAGTTCTGCCCGTTACCTAGCAACGCCAGCTGAACTCCAATGTACAATGGAACAACTGGTTTCTGGACAGTAAGTCAATAATAAAACACTTGTCTTTTCCAGCAGCCATTGTACTTTGTATACAGCTGTAAAACCAGGTGACCAAACATACTGGAGCTCAGCTTGGGTTGCTAGGTAACAGGCGGAATTCTGCTGGGGTTGCTAGGTAACGGCAGAGTGCCCATGAAATATTACTTAAGAATCAGGAAGTTTTTAAAATGGCAAATTTTCTAGACACCAAAAAACAGTGACGTATTACCAAAAAATGGCTTAGTGTTTTGTTTTTATGTGCTTAGGATGTTTTTAGACACAAAAGGAAAAACAAAATGTTGCATAATATTTAACCTTTTAAGCTTTCAAAAGCTAAAAGGTATTATTGTCATTTTTCGGGGAACATTGTGCAGTCGGCTGGTAAAAAAAAAAAGGCTGATTGTTTCCCCAAGCAAATTACAAAACGGTTATTGAAATTAGATGTTGGTGCTTCTGAAGTTTTGACATCGCCATGGCAACCAATGGATTAATCGTACACCCAAACTTGAGATTAGTGATTAAATGTTCCCTCACTGGCTGTCTTCTAACTGCATGGAGTTTTCCTGTGTTGGTTTCGTGCTCACAGCTTGGAATAATCGTAAAATGAGCAAGTCTTGTTGCAGCAGCCATCCGATCCGTATTTCTTCTGACACCCTGAATTGGTGTATCTTTTATTTGAAGCTGCGCTGGAGCTCACCCAGTAACAGATCTGAACTCTGCTGCTCAGGGATGCGTTTCATTTGGAAAGCGAGCGCCGGGATGCTGAATATTTTAGAGTCTGTTGGCAGAAATTTCACTTTACTTTCTGCAGTCAGCATTAGAGATTCTGGACATGTTGTTATGAAAGCTTTTAGGGGCAAATTTAAGGCCTGTTTATATGACATTTAAAAAAGAAAAACGGCATAAAAACACAACATGTTTCATAGCAGGCAGACAGATGCACTGAATCTCAACAGTGCATCGTAAAACTGAGACCAGGCTCACTTATTTTCTCAGATTTTTCTTTAAACCACAAGATTGTTTTTACACATCTAATATACATTAAATGATGCAAAAACATTTAATAATTCAGTTACTTTTTTAAATAAATAAACTAAACTTATATATTTTTTCCCACACAGATTTTGACTCAATATGGAAGCTATTGAAGAAAACATTATTTAATATTAAAATGATTGAAAATATTGAATATGACTTGACATTTTAATAGACGGTAGTGTGTCTCATGGAAAAGCATAAATTGCCACTTCTTTTATCAGTTGGTCACAAGGCATTTATTAACATTTGTTTGACAGGAGTGTTTGGCTTGGAAATTTGTTGACAGTCCCTAAGTGAACCTCCAGCGTTGAGGAGGGAGCGTAGAGAACGGCTTGCCGCCCAAATTAACGTTCATAAATCGGCTCAACCTTGAGCTAAACGCCGCTTGCTCGGCGGATATTGGAATATCCAACTTGCAACTAACTTCACTGCGGTCAGTAACACAATACAAACACCAGGATGAAGTTTGTTTTTGTCTGTGGCCTGTAAAGACGGCACAGAGCGACTGCACCAGACGTAAACGCCCCACGATGTCTGACGCAGCGACGTTGGTTCCAAAGCTCTATTGGCCAGTAGTAGAGGAGCTGGACATGAAGGCAGCTCTTCTCATTAACATAAAGATTAATGTACAAGGAGAAGCAGGAAAAGGAGAAGCAGGAAAAGAGAAGCAGGAAAAGGAGAGGAGGCAATGACAAAAGAATGAGGGCTTGTATAAGGAAAAGACAAAACTAAATATCTACTTTTCTTGACAAAACTTCACGTTTAGGGGAAATGAAAAAGAAAATATATACATTTCTTGACAGAAACTCATGTGTAAGGACAAAGAAAAACTACATATATATTTATGCTTTTATTTCTTATTATGTCACTTTTGGTCCTCCATACGCTACTGTAACAATTAAACAAGATTAAAGTCTTAATTTGGTTTATATCAATATTTAGAACTTTGAAGGTTTTTGTTTTGACTTAATTAATTGTATTTTCAACAAATTGCTTCTTTATCCTCCATTCAACATTTAATCGATTACTAAAATAGTTTATAATTATTTTAGCATTCGATTAATCACTATTAATTTGACTAATTGTTCCGGACCAGATGGGGAAAACGTAGAAAATGGATCCTGCTCCAGAACGGAGGAAAAGTCCAGATAGAAAAGCATCATGGAGGTTTTCAGGAAGACGAAAGCGTCTCTGGAGGAGCTGCAGGAAGGGGTCGGGTTTCTGTCTCAACAGATGATCAGGTTTGAAACCTGATCCAACAGCAACAACAGAAAAACTTCATGGTTAAAATGTCACAAAACCAAAACCTGAACCTTCTAGTGAGATCAGCTGGAGATTAAATTGGATTTTATTTTTTATCATTACTGAGTGAGAAGGTCGTCACCTGGAGAAAAGTTGACCTTTGACCTGAATGTGATGCGATGTTATGAACAACAGATGATCTCACAATCTGAAAAAGTTTTGAAATGATTTATCTTGGTCTCTTTTCTTCCATGCTAACGCCTCGTCACCGTCTCATATCTAATTGAATTTTCTGGATCTTGATTAAAAATTAATAAAAAGTAGTGGAGGGACTTGATTACAATGTGTTATCTTGTTAATTGGAGGGTCTGTAATTAATTGCATGTTCATCAAACTATATTTTGACAAAATAAGCAACATTTTCTAATTAAAAATCCTTTTTGCTGCTAAATTATTGAATAAATAGATGAGCTCAACAACAAATAAATTTACTGTTTTTAAATTATTTGGGTTATTAAACCATCAGTTTGGTGCCTGTTCAGATTCAGACTGTTTCAGGAACCTGATCATTACTGGAACTAGCTAGCTGCTACATGTTTAGCATTCAGATGCTATTTTAGCCTTGAATAGCTTAGCTGCTAGGCTAACTCCTTTAGCACAACTTGAACGCAGCAATAGTCTCTTCCAGTGTCGCACCAGATCGTTTTCTCACGTAAGAATTAACCATACAGAGCCAAAAAAAGCTTTTTGCTATTAGTGAATGTAGCTTGTGCGTCAGATTTACAGGTGTATCAGAAACATGCGAACGCAATGGTTCCAGCCAGGAGTGATTAAAATTTTAACACATTAAAATCTCAGTTACTAATTAATCAACAGAGATTTTAATGTATTAATAAATGCATTAAACTTCCAGCCCTAATGAAAAATTATTTACTTATTTATGAAGCCCTTTATGTCTGTACATTGTTTATTCTAGTTAGCATGTTCACTGTGTGTCAATGTGATTTTTCTTCAAATATACTGATTAAATTTCCACAATCAAAAATCACACATTACAACCAAAGATATTATAGATAACTGAAACTAATCAAATAAAAACTGAAATAGAAAAAACATTTTCATTAACAGAAATAAATAAAAACGGTAATTTATGGGAAAAAAGTCTAATTAACTGGAACTGGAATACTGTGTATTCATAACACTAATTAAAACTAAGCACTAATTAAAACATTCTTAAATTATAGAGATATCCATTGCAACTTATCTTTTGTTTTTGTGTTTATGAATCTATCTATTCACGTTTTTATTGATTTTTCTCCCCAACACAAGCAGTTTACATCAGATGTGGGCGAATTACAGAATCTGATCCACAGAATGTCAACAGGAAAAGTTGGGAGAAAACGCCAGCCAGTTGGTTGTTCAACAATAATACATTTTTTAAAGTGTATAATCACAATACTTTGACCTTTTTGAATTTTGCACCTAAAATCCTAAGTATGAAAAAATTAAAATTACTAGTATATCTAGTAAAAACTAGGCTAAAAAAATATTTAACCAATAATAAGTAATAAAAACTAGCAAACACTTTAAAACTAATTGAATTAGACAAAAAGTCACAATGAAATAAATCTAAGCTAAATTGAATCTCAACCTGCTTCTTTTCTGAATTATTTTGACTCAAGATTTACTCAAAGTCCACTTTCATTCTGTCTTCTTCTTTTTGTAAACACTCATTTCAAATGATTCTTTCAAACAAAGAACCCGTCTGTCAAACATTCCTCTGGCGTTTCGTCATCCAGTCTCCGGGTTGCGGTGGAAACCAGCTCCATTAGGATCCACTCCTCCCTCAGATCCCATCTGAAACCCGGCAGAACGGCTCCGGTTTCAGCAAAGAGCTTCACTGCAGCTGCCACTAATGACAGGGATGAGAAGTGTCAGGCCGACGCTCCCCGCCCCGCGCCGCACAACTAGCATTAGCATAATGGGTTTTTTAACGCCGCACCTTCGCCGCCACGTGCCCAATGGACGCTGGCGGCCCGCCGCCATTAGTGGCTGACTGGCGGTCGGCCAGAGCTCACGTTTCAGTCCAACAGAACGGTCATTAACTTTTCAGGCTGAAAGCGAATTTTAAAAAATAAAGAAATAATAATCAAATAAAGGGGGAGAAAAAATTCAAAATGTTTCCAATTCTGCCAAATATGGTAATTTCCTAAAAGGTAAACTTAGCGGGCTGCCAGGCATGACTTCAAACATATTACAGATTAATATCCTGGCACAGCAGAAGTAAATTAATTATTTAACAGACTAATTTATGCAAAGAGCCAAACAATCACATTTTCATGGACATATGGAGCAGAAACTGGTTTTAACCAGCTGCAAGCAAACAGAATCAACTTGTAAAAAATTCAATATTCACTGCAAAAACGCAAAATATTACCTAGAATTGTTGGTCTAGTTTCTAGTGGAAATGAGCTTAAAATAAGACAAAACTTACATACAAGTAACTTTTTAGCAAGAAATAGAAGTTCGTTTTAGATCAATAATTCATTAATATTGATCTGAAACAATTTTAACATGGGAACAATGTCTCGTTATCTTTGAAATCATTTTGATTTGGAACCAAAGTTGCAGCATTTATTCCATTTCCAGCTGCTGTAATTTTCAAACCACCTAAACTCCTTCAGCAACCTGTTCCCCTCCTGGCCTGTGGGGGCGCTGCACCAAGAAACACTGAAGGAAACAACATGAAAACCTGTGAAGACACTGAGAGCAACTTCCTTCTTCATGAAATGTGAACAGAAATGGAGTAGAGTCAGATTTAGCAAGAAAAAAGTCCGAAATTTGAAATTAACCTCAGAAATGTTCTTTAAAAAACTGGAAATTTTCTGAACTCCAAAAATCGAAAATTAGCAAGAAAAAAGTCAGAAAATTTTAGATTAATCTCTAGAAAAAAACGTAGAAATTCCTAAGTTCCATAAGTAAAAAAAATTTCAACCTTTTTTCTGAATTTTTCTGAAGTTTTTCTTGCAAAGTTTTGACTTTTCAAACTCGGAAATTTCCACGGTTTTTTTCTAGAAAATTTCTGAGATTAAAGTGAAATTTCTAAATAAATTTTTCTTCTTTTCTTTTTTCTGTCTGCAGTCCGCCATCATAGAAAAGACATAAAAACTGCCTTTTTTGCACATGGGATGTTCTAACTTTATTATTCCAGCTGTCAGAAATCAGTGAAACACTGAAAAACAGAATCTCAGCTTCAGGTTTTCCATAATTATTCCAACCTGAGACTCATTTACAGTCTGAGAAGTGAAATGTTAATAATTTGTAGCCATATCTCCAGACTAGTAGAAAATGTTGAAATCTGGATCTGGAAACATGTGAAATATTTAGCTGGAGAGCATGTGGAGCCTGTTTTTCACATGAGTTGCTCAGGCAGTCGACTTGTGCTGCTGCTTCATCTGATGCTCCTCACACATCAGACAGACCCAAATGTCTTAACTCTGCTGCTGCTGTTTGCCTGAAGGCTGCCTGTCTCTCTGCAGTCCCTCCACTACTTTACACAGCATTATGTGCGTGTGGGGGTGTGTGTGTGTGTGTGTGTGTGTGTGTGTGTGTCCACTGTAAGATGGGAAATGTTCTCCATTCAAGCAGCAAACACATTTGTATTTGCCAGAGTGTATTGATAAAACATATTAACAAACTGTTAAAATATTAATAAATATCTGTCCATGCATTCGATGAATTCTCCTTAATATGAAATAATTCTGAATATCTTTGTAACGTTGATCAGTCCGTTCAGGATTTTGCCATTGTTTTAGTGAAAGTGTGTTTTTTTTTTGTTCTTCCATTTGTGTTTTTTCTGCCTCCCAAAACAGTCCAGAAATATTTTTGGCAATAAGTTCATATTTATTGGTGTTTGGAAAATAAGCCTTTTCAAAAACCTCCCAATTGTTGAGTCACATTCCACCGTTACCTAGCAACCCCGGGAGAGTTCCGCCCGTTACCTAGCAACCCCGGGAGAGTTCCGCCCGTTACCTAGCAACCCCGGGAGAGTTCCAACTCGTTTGGTCACCTGGTTTTATTGCCGCTGTTCAATGGCTGCTGGAAAAGACAAGTGTTTTGTTGTTGACTTACCTTCCAGAAACCACTGGCTGCAATCTCATTGGTTGTGCAGGAGGTTCCACTTCTGCTTTTCAAAGATGTAAATCCATACGTATGTACAATTGCTCATCTGTTTGCAGCCATTCTCAGGTGGGATTGTAAATGTTCAGGTGGCAGCAGCTCATTTGGACTTAAAGTTCATTCTGAAAGGAAATCTCATCATCTCTGAAGGATTTTTGTGCAAAAAATGTGACAAAGATGTTTTATTTAACTCTTTATCATAGGTAACGTTATATATATTCCTCAGACACAGAGACGGATATTATTATTGTAACTACAATCCCAAACAGAATAAAGTTTTGCGACTCTAAATGTTGAGAGAAGAAATGTATCCTTGTCTCTGGTTTTATGTCGGCAGCAGTAACTTGCTGTTAACCAAGGTCAGTCCACTGACAGATGACAGAAAACGTCTTTCCAGGTCAGAACCCCCTGAAGTTCTCCTTCATTTTGAGCTATGTAGCATATTACAATTTTAGGTCGACTCGATGAAGCTTGCTGCTCTGAAAATATGCGAAGTGACAGAGGACAAAACAGCCCAAAGGCTTCACCTTGTAAAAAGCCACTCCGCTTTACTTGTGGTTGTTGTGTTGGCAAGTATATGTTTCATATATATTCATATGCTTTGGATAAGAGCTGGGTGCTGTCTGAGATGTGTTGGTATCATTAAATTCCTCCTGACCGCTCCACACGTTCCAACAGCAGCAGCTCCCCAGAAGGCTCTCCCCCAGCGCCGCTCAGCAGCCGCTGCTTCCCCTCCCGCCTTTCATCCTGTGTGGACCTTGAAAGTTAACACTTATTTTTAGCCTTCTTTTTGCAGAGGTGCCATTCCCGATACATAATGAGGGCCGGCTGCTCATTACCGTAACTGGGAGATAGTGAACTGTCACGAACGGCTGAGACAAATGTAGAGCAGACCCCCACCGTCTCCCAAATGAAAATAATTACACTCCAGAGCCCCCTCACCTTGTTCTCATTACTCACTGGCTGCAAGGTTCCACAGAGACACCGACACCGGGTTTCTGAAGTAAAAGACCCACCGCAGCACCGACAGAACCGATGCTTCCTTTGTGTACAGGTTGGAAAAAGAGAGAAACAAAAAACTGAACTTAAATGTGTGAGTGAGGAGGGGGCAGCAGTTTGCCCAAGACTTAAAGGAAAAAGATCTGAACTCTGTTTCTGGAAGCTTCAACGGCTGCAGCGATCATTTGATAGATTATTCTGACGATTAATCGATTGATCCAATAGGGATGAAACTGTCGATTACCCTATCAATTATCCTAACTTTATTCTAACGATTATTTTGATGATTAATCACGTAGGGCTGCAACTGATAATCATTTTAGTTCAGATTTTTCTATAGATTTTTTTAACAATCAATTAATTGGATGAAGTTGCAAATAGCAGTTATTTTAGTTATTGATTATTCTAGCGATTATTCTAACAATTAATTGATTGAATAGGGATGCAACTATCGATTATTCTAATGATTATTTTGTTGATTAATCAATTAATCGCTTGAAGATTCAGCAAACCATTATTTTAGTTATCAATTATTCTAATGATTAATTGATTGAATACGGCTGCACTATAAATTATTCTATTGATTATTCTAATCATTAATCAGATGCAACTAATGATTATTTTAATTATTGATTAGTCTGTCGATTATTATAACTATTAATCGATTAATCAGATTGGGTTGACCCTAGCAGCTGAACATCAACACAGATTCTGACCATTCGTCATGGAAACGCAGCGGCTGCTTGACCTCTGGACCGATGGTTGGATGTCGTTGACGTTTTTTACGACATGTTGGGAATTGGAGCTTTTTCATAAACTGAGCTGCATCAATAAGTTGCACCTGTTTTTCATTTGCCTTTAATAAAGGAATCAGATTCCTCTTCAGTCAGATCACGGTTTGTTTTTATTCACAGTTGTGTCCAAATTGGGAATTTTGGGCGTCAAACCAAAATGTTATATGTTGGTTAAACCATGGAAGCTCCGTCGGTTTCACATGAAATATAACATATTTACACTTTAACTCTGTGTGGAGTGAAACTGCCTGTGGGAGAAACATTCAGTTAGTGCTGAGAGAGAAAGAAGATGTCGGAGAAAGTTTCATCCTGCGGCGGTTTCTCCATACGCAGCTTCACATGACTAAATTATTAGTAGAATAAAGGAAAATACTGAAGATTGACTTTGCAGACTCCATTTCTTCCACAGCCATCAAATACTGAGACATTCAGTGTCGTCATTAGTTACTAAAGTGACAAAGGTCGAGACGTTAATAACGTTTGGTGTCTTTAAATGGCAGGAAGTGAATCCGTCCTGAGCCAGAATGTAAAAAAGATTAAAACCTCTGGTGGCGAAAAGCCTCTGTCATCAGGAAATGATTTATTCTGAGTGAGAACACGGCTCGCAGCGTGGAGCTGAAGACTCATGAGTTATTTAGTAAAGCAGCCATTGATTATTGATTGCAGACCTTTTTGTTCTCTTAGTGTCAGAACTTCAAATGCAGAGCAGGAATCAGCTCGACTTTGGGAGATTTCCTGGTAATTGTTGGATGAATTTCTTCCTGAAGCAAATTCATAAAGTTGAGATGTAATTCAAGGCAAGACCATCTAATAAACATATTTAGCTGTAAAAATAAATCTGATTTAATATCCAGAATTTGTTAAATAAAAGTTTGGAAGAGAAGCTACAAACTTGACCTCAAACTTCTTTTGAATAAAATAATTTTGATTCCTATTATTATAAGAACCAAAAACTCTTAATTAATTTGACTAAAAAGTGTTTTTTTTATGTACTATTAATTCATTATTTTAAAAATCTCTTTTTGGGGTGTTAGTGTAGAAGAGGCCTCATATTTGTAATTTTCCTAGCAACTAGTTCGTTTTAACTGGTTTACAGCAGAAAGACACGTGAAAAAGCTTCGTTTAAATTGAACATTTTTTGGTGTTTATGTGTAAACAGGTATTTGCACTGCAGCAAAGGCCTTCAAGGAGGAAGTTAGAAACAATTCAGGTTTTTTATGTCACGCCAATTCACAACAAATGTTGTCCTGAGGCACTTTGCTGAAAACAGAGACGAAATCAGAACTAGATCAGCAGAGCTGCTCCATTTTGTTTCCTCCATAAATCAGGAGAATTGGTGAGAAAAAGCGTAGAAAGTAAGTTTCTGTTGGCTTGTCTACAGGAAGTGCCTGCTGTGAACATTTACTTCATGGACCAACTTCTGTCCGCAGGGAACAGCGTCTTCCTGGAACCATGGATCAAAAATTTAAAGCAATCTGTCCAGCGGTTCCTGAGCCTCGCCGCTGCCAGCAGAACAGAAGAACCTGCCAACCCGGCTGAAAACATTCAGCAGGTAAAATTCTTCTGGTCCAAACAAAACGGAGGAAAGCTGGGTTGCTTGCGGGCAAATTGACCGGCTTGGACAATGGATGAGCAGACAGCGTGAGCCAGCTGGAGGAAGAGAGAGGAAGTCTCCCCTGCAGCCACGGCGCCTCAGGTTTCTGTCCTGATCCAGATTAATTGGCCAGACGGGTCAAAGCGACTGACCAGCGCTGGGGAAGCGGCAGCGCCGGCCTCATTTTCCATTCCGCTAAGTTCATGCATTAAGAGGCTTTTCATGGCTGCTACGTGTACGTAGCTAAACTGAGCAAATGTGAAGGTCAATAAAATGAGTAAAACTCCTGAAAGTCCAGTAATAAAACCAGTCAGGTGGAGCTGAAGCAAAGTCAAAATGATTTGATATCACAGTGAATTATAGACCCAAATCAAGGACATGGCAACCTTGATCATGACAAGAAACTCCAAATTTATGGTCTGAATTTCTCTGCAGATTCTGCAAAACTGTCAACATATTAAAGCTCCGTTATGGAATTACAGAAAATAATACAACCCGTCTATGTCTGAAACGATTAATCGGACTGAGTCAAATGTTGAAATAATAGTCAACTAATTTCATAACTGATTAATCGTTAACTCCAGTTAACGATTACAGAATCAAAAATGGCCATTTGCTGAAATTTACATTTTGCATAAAACATAAAAACACCTGATTAAAAATGTTTTAACCTCAAATAGCCTAGTAGCAGCTAGTTTAGGCAATAAAATCTTTGTTTTATTTAAAAAAGAAATTAAAATTTGTGTTTATTTGCTTCTTTTAATTTCAGATATTGTATGAAAATTGATTAATTGTCAGAAAACTTGATTATTAAACTAATCATTTGTCGCAGCCATAACAGAATTAGATGCTCTCTGATAAATACTTTCTTCTGAACAAGATTTTCTTTGATTTGCTCTAAACTAGAATCTGAAACGATTAATCGGATTAATATTGATTATTGAAATAATTATTATATTATTATTATTATTATTGAAATAATCGATCATTATTTTAGTAATTGTTAACTCAAACTCAAAAAAGACCATTTGCTGAAAACAACAACATATTCAAAGCAGCAATTGAGCCCAAACTGTTCAAAATATACATATATTTTGCATTTCAGATATAATATAGTTCATCATTTTAGGCTCATCTGGTTCAAATTCACTAAAGGAAGGCAGTTATTACGTTTAAAATGTTTATTTCTTATTTAATAAAGGAAATGATTCATTAATTTGCAACTTTTAATGTATTTATACTATTATATAAAAAGGCTCAAGTGATTAAATGAAAAATCAAACCAATTCTTTCATCCGAATAATCGATTAATCATCAGAATAATCGATTAATCATCAGAATAATTGCTTATAAAAATAATCATGAGTTGCAGCCCTAATATAAAACACTCAGTTCTCCTGTTCAGGATTTGTTCCCTGGATTTTCCCTGAACTGCATTGAAAATGTAAACTTTGATAGAAGTAGAAACGCCTGGAACGCAGCGATCTGGAGGAGGGAGACAAACCTAATGATGCCTGTGAACCGACATGAGAACATGCAGGAAACAGAAATATACTGGAAACCGACAGTATATCAGTCTTCCTGTCTGAAGACAGCAGACAGGAAGACTGTCTGCTCTTCCTGTTTACAAGCCTCTAGTTTTACAGACTCAGGATTTCTTCATTCTCACAGTCAGATCTGTGTACGTTTATTTTACATGTCGTAAAGAAGGAACGACAATGAGGGAAGCTAAGCTAACATAAAACCAGCAGCTGGTTAGAGAGTGATTCCTTTTATACTTCATAGGTACAAAAGTCACGACTCATTTATTGGATCTAAAAGAGAATAAATGGAGAAATTCAAACATTAGGGTGATGACAAAGAGGCTTTCCAACTGAACAGACTCAGAGCTCTTCACTAAAATTTGATCTGCAGCTAACGATTAATTTAGTAATCGATTATTCTGGTGATTAATCGTTTAAGAAATTGGCACATTCTGCAGGTTTTTCATGTCAGCTTTTTATATAAAATATAAGAAATATATTAAAAATGCAAATACATAATTTTAAAAATAAGAAAATAAACGTGTTGCCTAAAATTCAATAACATTTTAGTGAACGTTTGATTATTTTTAGCAAAGAATGGAGGTGAAGCTAAAGCTGCCACTTTTATCTGAAATGGAAAATATTTAAATAGTTTTACAGTTTTGGCTTAATTATTGCTCTGGGTGTCGTTCTCCTTAAATGGTCTTTTGCCTAAAATTTATTAATAATTTAAAATTGATTGCAAATTGTGCAATTTGATTAACGTTTTCTGTTTAGTTATTTAAACTCATTTAAAAGTTTCATCTGGATTTTTCAGTCCATTTCTCCTGTTTCTTGTTCTTGCAGGATGAAATCGTTCGTGTTTCACTGCAAAGCGTCTCACACAATCTGAGCACAAAACCTGTCAAACACACTTTCAGGTGTGATATTTACCTCTGGAGATTTGATGAGATCCTGACAAAATGAGATCTGCATTTCCATTGCCCTGCTAGCGCAAATCTAATTTAAGTGACAGCACTGTGCAAGCTGTGATTTGTAATTAAACTGTAGGCTGGGACATAATTGGTATTTCATCACAAGACAAGCATGGCAGCCTCTTCCATCCAAGATGAGCAGGTGGATGGAGCCTCAGTTCATTTTCAGTTTATTTTCCAAAGTAAATCACCCCTCTCTTTTCTTTCCGTCTTTGTCAATAAATGGCATTGCGTAATCCCCGAGGATCGTCTGTGAAGCATCACTGTTGGATCCTCACTGCAGTTAAGTTGAACTTTTTCCTCTAAATTATCTCACTGACAGAAAAGCTCAGTGCAAACGAGACAACAGATTATTTAAACGCATCTGTGTGGTTATTTTTAGAGATGCACCATAATTTATTTTCTTAAACTGATAATAGTTTTCTCGTTCCAAAGGCCGATAATAACCGATAAAAACCTGAAAATAAGAAAAGCCTTGAAAACTCTAAACAAAACCAAAAACAGTTTAAAATATAAAACATTTTGAAATGAGAAATTACTAATCCAACATCTGCCAAAATATATTAACAGACCATCTCTCAAATGAACATCTGTTTAAGTAAAGCTCATTAATAAACAATGTAAGAAAAGAAAAAAATGTAGCAAAGCAACAAAATCACATCATCTGTCACAGAAACTAGAGATGGGATTAAAATCTAATCCAGTTAATTTTATGTTCTGTAATTAATCATGTTTTAGTAGAAAACTAGAAGCAACATTGTTTATTCAAAAACCATTTTTGCTGCTGAATTATTGGAAAGGCAGACACATGAGCTCCACCACAAACATATTTATTGTTTTTAAATCTGTTATTGATTTTATTCAACATCAGATTAACCTGAAGGTCGTTCAGCTTCCAGAGTTTCAGGATCTCCTGGTCATTCATGGGACCAGCTAGCTGCTACATGTTAGCATTCAGATGCTGTTCTAGGCTTTAATAGCTTCACTGAGAGGCTAACTGCTTTTAGCACAACATCAGTCTTCTCCAGCATCCAATCAGATGGCTTATGAACGTCACCACATTAGTTTGGTTGTTTATAATTTGGAAATATTTTTGTATACAGTTTATTCTATTTTTTGTAATGATCAAATTACATTTTGTATGCATTTCTGGATGTTAATCTACCTGCATTTCATGCTTTACTGGGGTTAAAATGGTGTTAGCTTCATATTTTACTAACTCTGGTTCTAGGTGTTTTATTTCTCTTTTTGTTTGAGTAATGTTGATATTTTGCGACTCATAAAGTAGCATGGATCCTGTGAGTAGAGTGAGTCTAGCCGAAGCTAAAGGGAGAGAAACTGTTCTTAGTTCATGAAGCGTGGGAATTCAGATGTTAAAGTCTTTTAATGGCATGTTTGATCATTATTTAGTTCAAATCAGAGCCTTTAATATGCAGCTAAATGCAGTGAAGCTTTAAAAACAGTTGATTTATCCTGGTTGGTCTTCGTCCAAGTGAAGAATGGTAAAAGGTAACAGGTTGACGTTTATGACTGTTGAGAAAATGAAACAATGTTTATGAGAAAGAAAGGTCATGTAAATCATAAATATTAAACACTGTAAAATCAGAACAAACTTCACTGCTTGGATTTATGTCATAAACCAAATTATTAAGAATCTGAGGAAAACAGAAAGTCTCTCTTGATAAATTCTCAGTAACTATGGAGGCTTCAAGCACTTAAAAACATTACAAATTCAATTAATGTAAAAATATGACAAGTTCCAGTGCAGTATGCAGAGGGAAACACAAATTAATGTTAAGATATAAAGTTATTATTCTCCTTACAGCACTGTTTTCATTTATAAACCAAATTTAGATAAAGCCTGATGCTTTTACAAACTCAGTAAAATATTCACATTACTGCTGTCATTACGTATAATTCATTTAGAGAAAAACAGAGTCTTTTAAGATGAAAATGAAAACTGTGATCTTAATAACTGAGTTTCTTTTTTCTTTCAAGACGAAACAATTTACAAGTTTGAAAAGATCAGAAAGTCTTAGCTCCGGTTCTGTGAGGGCGTTTTACTCCAACGACAAACATGATTATAATTTTAATGTTTTCTCCAAACTGCAGATGACAGTTTGCTGTTAAACTATCAGCTTTCTTCTCATTCTACACACTGAGACGGTTTTTTACTGGGCATTTAAATTGCTTATTTTCATGCCTCAGTGCTTAATGAGTGCTTGCATCAGTTAGTTATTTGCAGGCATTTCATTCTAATCTACATAATGCATCAATTATGAGTCACATTAAAAAAGAATAACAGTACTTAATATTGTAAATAACAACAGCAAAGCAAGTTCTGTTTGCTAAATGAAGCATAAAAGTTGAAATAAATACCTACAAACTTAAAGAGCTTTAAAACTGTGTTGGAGTGATTTATTTATTCTTTATTTTTTTGTGTGTTTTTAATGAATGTGACGTTGTGTTGATCTCAGGGTGAGGCAGACGCGCCAACCATACGGGGCGAGTTACGTTGATTTGACACAGAACCACAATAATAATCCTTATAAATACTGAATTAACAAGAGAAATAAACTGGGAAATATCTTGACAAAATGGGAAATTTCTTTTAAAATGAGTTTTTTGTTAAAATTATGCTTTCTGTTAAAATGACAACATTTTGGTTAAAATGAGTTTTTCATTAAAATAAAAAGTTTCTGGTTAAAATGAAAGTTTATCACTAAAATGAGAAAACCTTGTATTACCTACTTTAATACAATGTATGAGAAACTACCTTGATATGAGAAACTTTCTCATTATAGCAACAAGTTTTATATCTTGTTAAAGCAAGAAAGTTTCTCATTTTGTTAAGAAGGAATAAAGCGACTCGCTGTGATCTAAAAATCCCATTTTGGTGTTGCTGTTTTACTAAAAACACAAGATACTTGACAGATAAATGTTATTGCAACACGTTTTTAAAATCTTAGAACGAGAAAGTTTGGCAGTTAAATGCTTCCATAGAAATGGGCATCGGTCTGGATAAAATGAAAATGCAAAGAGATTCATTCTCTTTGCATTTTTTGAGTTTTGTGTTTATTCAGTCAAAAACACATTTTTTCTAAACTTCTTAATGTTAGTTCAGAGAACTATTTTCATTTAAACACAGCAGGAAGTCCCAAAAACAGCAGGATATAAAATGGATGCTCACTTATAATTAATAACATGTAACTGTAAAAATCGCTTCCACAAGTGGAAATTCTTAGACTTTACCCATCCGTTGATATCTGGCATTTAATTATTTCCCCCCAGATAAACCACAGCTATCATAATTTCCCCATCTCCCTTCAGGAGAGTAAAAATCCCAGCATTAAACGAAGCTTTCAGTACAAAGTGAATATTTTCATGCACCGCTGTAAGTCAGGGTTGGAGGTGATTTTTTGAAGAAGATTAGAATTGAATTTGAAAGAAAAGCAGGAGAAGGAGCCCTGCAGTGATGATTAACTGATGGAAATTCACAGGAGCCTTAACCTCTGGAACAAGTGGCTGTGAAGCCGACGTTAGCTTCAGCGCTACAGTTTGGACCGGATCTGAAAAACAATGCAAGCGGGTCCAGAACAATCCCAGAAACAAATATGCAGAGTGAGGATTTGCAGTGAGCAGATCTGCTGTGTGTGCAGCTCAGATGGATGGTGGACATAAAGATTACCAAACAAAACAAAGCAGAGTTTTAATTACACTTGTTCTCCGACTGCTCTGCTGCTAATTCCCCCACTGAGCAGCTCTGATCCCCGTGTTTCTGTTAAAATTACAAAACGCTTTAGAAACGTCGCCATTCTGCCACTTCCACAAGCTTTCGCTTTCATTTCCAAACTATCTGCATTAAAGCTTAAACTAGATCTCATTCTGTGAACTGGTTTGCTGAGGTTAAACCCCATTCAGTTTCTCCACTGTTAAACATAAACATATTCGATATCCATGGTAACGTCTTGGTTAAACAGAAACATTTGGTCTCCATGGAAACTGAAATCCGGTACGTAGGTAGATCCCATATGATCTTGGTTAAACTTAAACATATTTGGCAAATGACATAAAATTTGATTCACTTCGATTTAATTCAAAACCACCTGATTAATCCCAATCCAGTAGCAGTCAGTGTTGCACCAACTCTGTGTCTCTGACTAAAGAAACTGACTGTCAACATGCTAGCAGCTCAATATCTGAGCAGCAGATTTGGTTAAACTAGCTCTGCTAATCCACCTCATTTGCTTTTGCCGCTCGTCTTTAAATGTCTGTCTGGCCGTTTGGCTAAAGTCAGGCAGAGAGATGTTGGAGTAGGGGATACTATGTTCTATTGAACGCCATAATAAATGTAATAATCTTACTGTGTTCTCTTTTCGGGGTTGAAGTTCATCCATTTTGTTTTCTCTTTTTGCTCGTTATGCGACGGATGGAACAGATTATTCAAACTTCCTTCTTCTCTTTCGGCTCTGCATCCATGAAGCCTCTTTTTTTCAACTCTTCTGAAATTTGGGGTCAAAGTTCAGGTATTACTTAAAATAAACCACATTGTTGACATGGTTATATGTTATAGCTGTCAAAACGTAAAAACATTAGAGCAAGAATCACTCCAGCAGCATATCATCTGAAACCAGAGGGAATAATTATCCAAAAGTAAAAGTTCTGAATAAAAGTCTAGAAAAGGAACAAATGAGCCAGAACCAGCTCAGTTCTAGAGTAAAATGACAACATGGTGTTGAATCATACAAATCCTTCTGTGTTTTATTTACGGCAACCATATTGCCTTTTAATATTAATATATATGAGTTATAAATGTAAACAAAATGAGTTTCGATAACTATTTTACACGTTATGGTTATTAATCACTCCACACTGCCACCTTCTGGCCGCTGCAGGCTCCGTAAATTATAATTACCTGCTTCAGGTGTGACATTCTGCTCTAAACTTAGAAAATTACTGACTGACATTAAAGAGATGATTTAATATTTCACGTTTACAAATATGAATAGTGTAAAATTGCCCAATGTTCCCCCTTAGATCAGGGAAACAGTCTCAGTTTCCAGTTTCTCCTGGGCTCTGCAGACATTTGGACTCTTTTTCTGTCTTTGACTTGTATCAGGCAGCTCATTTTAAGCTCTGTCCCTTCGCCTCTCCGGCTCCCAGTATATTCATCTCTCCAATCACTGCTCCTGCCTTCTGCCCTGCTTTTTCTAGCTGCCATAGATCATCACTGCCATGAGCATCATCCTCTCTTGACTCGGATGGTAATTGCCTTTTTTCTTCCTCTCTTGCCAACAGTCCTGCTCTCGGAGGAATCAACTGATTCTGACAAGAAGGGAGCAGAAATGATTTTAATAACCAGACTCCTTAAAGGGACACAGTCAAAAACAGACAGCAGTATTTTGGCTTACTTAGCCTTTCATAAGCTTTGTTTCCATTGACCATATAACTGCTCAATTTGACGTCTCAAAAATAATTTTGCTTAATGGAAACACGAATGTGGTGGATTTATTTTGGTTTATTTTTTGGTTTATTTTGCAAAACTGCAATGGAAACACTATTTTTCTCATCACACGAGTCGCGTGATCAACAACTGGATGTTATTACTGGCGGAAACCATGAAGAAGAAGACAACAGGAAGTAGATAGAGGATGGTGGCGTGTTTTTAATGACTTATCATATGAACAAACTTACTCGCATGTGATTTTAATTGTGTGTCTTATTTATTGGAAAAACTACAACTATGAAATTGTGTTTGTTTGACAAGGAATATTTGGTGCTGATTGTCAAAAAAACTTTTGAAATTTGTAGATTTATCTCAGAAATTTTCTAGAAAAAGCTGCAAATTTGTGAGAAAACACAAAAAAATCTTGGAAATTTGCTAACTTTTTCTCAAAAATTTCTGAGATTAATCTCAACATTTGAGTTTTTTCTTGAAACTTTTCAACCTTTAAACCCAGACATTTTCTTGAAAAAATAATGAATTTCCTGAGATTAATCTCAAAATTTGAGCTTTTTGGCAGAAATGTACTCTTTTTTTTTTCTTAATTATTATTTTTTTAATTACGCTTGAATGAGTGGCATTTGAAATTGATTTTGTATTTTATGTGTAGTATTAGAGTAACATTTTTTAAGTACATTTTTTAAAGGAAAATAAATAAATAAATAAACGCTGACCTCTACCAATGGTTGCCTCGAAGACCGGATAGAGCTTTCAGGTTTCCACGGCAACCGTTGGTGGGGGCGGGGAGGGCGGCTCGTTAACTGGTATCCAAGGCAACCAAAGTTGTAGAACGCCAGCTGGCACGAAGCCAGAGGATTTGGCCTGGAAAACATGGCGGAGACGTAAAGAAAGCCTGTCAGCTTCATGGTGAAGGGGAAGTAAGAGTCCACCGATCCTCTTTTTTGTTATACCGTTGTGAAATATTTCTGCTGTGTTGTATTTGCGGGGACGACGTGGCGACAGCAAAGGACGCAACGTGGAGAGACTCAGAGGCTAGGCTACCAAGCTAATGGTGGAGAGACTCACAGGCTAGGCTACCAAGCTAATGGTGGAGAGACTCGCAGGCTAGGCTACCAAGCTAATGGTGGAGAGACTCAGAGGCTAGGCTACCAAGCTAATGGTGGAGAGACTCGCAGGCTAGGCTACCAAGCTAATGGTGGAGAGACTCACAGGCTAGGCTACCAAGCTAATGGTGGAGAGACTCGCAGGCTAGGCTACCATGCTAATGCTAACAACCCAACAGGCAGCGCACGCTGAAAAAACCCAGGAGTTAAAGGCAAGTTCAAGCAAACAAAAATCTTTCTTTACGAGTTTAGTAAAAATATGTAAGTATTATGTATTATTGTAACATACATCTTTGCAAACATGGTGCAATGTGAACAATCTGTTAGCTTGAAAAAGGTGATCATTTACAAATGTAAACACTTCCAGAGATTGATAAGAAAAAAAATTGTGTTGCATATTGATATTTATCTGTTTCCTACCTTATTATTTAAAGTCATTGATTATTTATTATGATGAATAATTAACATGGTGTGTTTTTACATAGATGGATATTATTAATCATCAGTACTATGAATAAAGGTAAATTGAGTAAATTTATTTCAGAAGTGTGTATCAAACTGGTATCTCTTTTCATTAATATATACTCTATAATATTTTATAGAGGAGGTCTCAAATGCATATTTTAGTTTTCGTGAGCTGTAAATGCTGGGGCATCGCTGTATTTACACTGGCCCTATTTTATACATGTAAACAATTTTTTAATCAAATATCAATTTGATGTAAGGACCTTACATCATTGTATTCTGTTTTTACCTCAGGGTGAAGTGAGCATCCCTTTCTACCTTTTAACACGGGAGTTTCATCCTTCTGGTAAGTTTGAAAGAAATACCATAATTCCAAACCACACCAGCAAAACTAATATGTGTCAGATGAAATGCTGCTGGAATAAACTGTTTCATTATTCATGGTACGGGCATATCAACATGATCCACAGTAATTCTCATTTTAAATATTCATCAGGCAGAGAAAAAGGCTTGTCAGGTAACGTGGCTGAAAAGGACCAGACAAATTTTTGTGGTACACGAGTGAAAATATTCAGTCATTCTCCTTTTGGGGTTTAATTTGAAGTATATTTATTTGTAAATGTATTTTAACTTTGTAGATTGCAAATAACTGAACTGCAAAAGGAAAGGAAAGAAATAAGAATGACATAAAACTGAAAAATTTACTTTTTATTGACCGAAAATGTAGCACAAAGACGCTAAACAATATTATTTTGGTGTCAATGACTTGTTCCACCCCAAGACGTCAAGGTAATGGAGCCTAAGAAAACATTTAGACTGAGGCAGACTGCTCCAAAGGTTTCACGTACCGTTTAATACAAGATGTCTTCACTATTAGCCTAGCGCTAACACCATGAGCAGCACCTGTCAGCACTGGCTAGAACTAACACAATTAGCTAGAGCTAACCATATTGTCTGGTTATAACACAATTACAAGGAGCTAACTGCATTAGCTACAGCTAGCACAGTTAGCAAAGCTAACAGCATTAACTAGAGCTAACCATTAGTGGAGCTAACAGCATAAATAGGAGTCAATGCGAAATCAAAACAATTCAGAAAGTAATGAATGGGTGTTTAAAGTGACATGAAACATGTTTAAGTCTTTGTAACAAACCATCCTTATATATTTTAGAAAATGTTTTGATCTCAATGCGAACCGTAAGCTGCTTTAGTTAGGAACTGGAGCTCTTTGCAGCGAACGCTCTCCTTCTGGGTTAGCATCTTCAAGCAGCAGCAGAAACAGCAGCTTCTTCTCTCTCCTCTTCTTCCATTTATTAATCCCCAGTTTAATTTCCCCTCATTTCCATTTTGTCTCTAATTTCAACTCTCTCCAGTTCAAATTGAAAGTTATGAAAGTTACTCAATCCTCAATAATTACTGTTGTGATTGGACGAAGATTGCGCCGCAGCACCTAGCATAAGTCATCTACCCAAAATGCATTGAAACGTAAACAACATGGCAACGTGCGTGTAACAATATTTTAATTGAACTTATTAAACTAGTCTACAGTATTTTTACTGTTGTTTTTTCATCTGAAATTAATGTTTCTCAATATTTCTGTTGTTGCTAATCATGGATTCCTTTAAGGCTTTTCACATGTTTACCAGGTAGGACAGAGTCTGCAGAGGTGTTGTATTTCTAAACCACTATCATCAAAACAATATATATAGTGTCCTAAAACAACACATCTTAAATATTAGCTGAAATATCACCAGCCAGTGTTTTAAATTTTATAAAATAATTCAGATTTAATGATAATCCCTGATTTTAACTCTTCCCAGGATGGAATAATACTCCCATCCCTGCAGCTAAGTTTGATAAATTTTTGTTTCAAAGAATATTTTTCTGCATCCGTCTTTATCCAAGGTAGCAATGTTGAGTCTATTGAATTATGACAGAAGGATTTCCTCTGTTTTCCACTCATACTGTTGAGAAGTCTTCTCAAATAATTCAATCAGGCCATAAGATCAGAGGATTTTTTTCTCATTTCCTGAGACGGTTGGAGGCCTTTTGGCCAATCTCCAGCAAACAGTTACGTGCTTATTAAAGAGAAATGACCTTTATACCACAAAGGTCTGATCGGAAGACCACAACACTGAAGATTTCTCTCTGTACGGCTCAGCCAGAGCCACAAAGAAACCCCGAATCTAATTCAGTTTGGTCAGCAGCTAGTTGAGAAAATCTGCCTGTGGTTCCAAAGTTCTTTCATTTTCAGAAATCCTGGGGTTGCTCTGGTCTTTGATGTGGTAATTTCAACAGAAATAGCAGGTTTTTGGACAAGCTGTGGAAGCTGAAAGCCGTTGACCTGTCCGCCGCCTCGGCCTCGCTCTAAATAAACACGTCACTGCGAGGAAAAGGTCCGATGACGCTGCTTGACTCTAAATTATCCTCACATGTCCAAACATCGAGTGAAGCAGCAAACAGTTTAGATTTATTGGGTGTATACATTTAATAAGCTTATGTGGACGGATGCATCCACTACTGGGAACAGCCATCTTGGTAGGTACCATAACTAATTGTCATGACCCTAACCCTAACCCTTAGAACTAGAACATCGTTCCTATCTAACTCATAAATGATATAAGTACATTTCAGCTTTGGGTTCTCTTCCCACCTCTGTGATAAATATCAGTGATATTTACTGTAGTACTTACTGCTGAATTGTCAATAATACCTTAACTAATGTTGCTTTTATTTGCTAGCTAAGACTGACATGTAGCCAACGTGTTTGTTGCTACATTTATTTACATTGTCAGTCACCAGAACCGTGATATTCACTCTTTGAGTTCGTACGTCCTTTACAAAGCCGTTTAAACAGTAATTTTACACGTTTTGGATATTTAAAATGTGATTCAGTTCCAGTGTTAAATATTCATTAGAATTTAAAATTTATTGATCTTTAAGAATGTGTTTTTGCATTATTACCATTATATTATTTGAAAATGGTCTCAAAACAACAATATTATCACTTATCGCAATAATTTCTGGAACAATGTATCACAAATCAGCAGGAAGGCGAAGTTCTGCCTGTTACCTAGCAACCCCAGTGGAGCTCTGGCCGTTACTTAGCAACCTATGCAGAGTTCCAGCACATTTGTCAGCTGGTTTTAGCTACTATGCTCTATGTACTGTACAACTTATTGATTGTGCAGGAGGCTCCACTTCTGCTTTTCAAACATCTACAGTTGTATAATTGCTCATCTGCTTGCAGCCATTTTAACGTGCGAGTTTCGTCGATGAGTTGGGGGGAATGGCCAGCAGCAGAGTATTTGGATTTAAAGTATTTGGATTTAGAGTATTTGGATTTAAAGTGACAAGAGGCTTTGAAACGGCTCATTGTGAAAGAAAATCTCATGATTTTGTGCAGAAGAATTTTATGAACATGTTTTGTTTAACCTGTAGACCTTTTCTAACCTGTTCAAGGATGCAGACTGTAATAGTTCACCTTTAAAAATCCACACATAAGAAGCCCCAGGAGGCTGAGTGGATAGAAAATGCAACTTGTCCCCTAGTTTGCAGTAATTTTTCACATTTGAGCCAAAGACGTCAGACATGCTGCCTACTGGATAATTAATAAACCCTGCAGACTGTTCTTGGATGATGAAGCAGCATAACCACGCCGTGTTCCCGCTGGATTCTTGTTAGGGAACAATGACATGAAACTGTGACTTCACACACGCTTATTTTACCAGAAACACAGTTATTCAGGAAACAGGAAAATCTCAGCCAAGAGACAAAGCAGCGGAAAAACAGAGGAGGAACCAGGAAATACAGAAAATATTCAGAAGTAGTTTATATCAGATGAGCTTTTCTGGGAGTGATAGATACGGGAACCTACACACTAGTTGGCCAAAACTGTAGCTAATTTCTGTGAAACAAAATAAACTGAAGCATTTTGTTAATTTTTACTTCACTTTTTTTTAGGAACTTTAAATTAATAATTCATAACTTGTTGTTTAATATATCACACAAAGATCCATCTTTGTGTTTATCTTCCTTCATGTCCAGTGAGGAAGATTGTAAGAGAAGTAAAAACAATACAAACAAAAACTAAAATAATAAATGATTAAAAAATCCCCACAAAAATTCTGTTCTTCCAAGTCCAGGAATATCGATTCTGCTGGTAATTTGCAGGATGAGCATCTAGAGCACGATTCAGCATCTCCTGTTCTCCACTTTCCTCAACTATCCATACGTAGTTCCTACAAATCTGAACCGGACGTGATCCGCGCCATCTTGGTAGGCAAGCGCAAATCATAGATGACCCCTGGCTTCCACACCAACAAAAAGAAACTTTCCTCTAAGATCAGTGTCTTAGAGGAAGATAGATGAACAAAATGGCTGCTGTCGAGATCGTATGAGACGGAGAAGGAAAACATGTCAGACGATGTGGACAAGCTGCTTCTGATCTCCTGCTATGACAAAATTAACTACTTAGTGAACATGAAGAGTGCATATAAATCCATGGACAGAAACAACAAATAAAATGAAATTATGAAGACTAAATTGTCCTTCAAAAAAAAGGGATAGTTGAGACCGAAACACCAGACTGCAGACTTTTATCATTTTTGGTAGAAAGAGAGAAAAATTATAAATGATGCAAATGGAAATTACTGAGCTTGTTTTAATTTATCATTTGATTTATTGATTTATTGCAACAGGCCTAGATTTTACATTCAGGAGGTTTTTGAAACGTCTCACCAAAAATCATTAATTTATTGCCAAAAAAACAGCTGGCTGGTTTATTTTTATTTTTTTTAGCACTTTTTCTGTTTTTTGAAGCAGCAGAGAATTACAAAAATGTGAATTTTGCATAACGGATCCAAATTCTAAACAGTTGTCATTCATAAAGCTGTTTGGATGTGTTTGCTGCTGACAGATCCAGATTAAAGTTGTTTTTCTATTTTTTTTGTCTCATTAGGTCGTAGGTTTTGGTCGGCTGGGGCGAGTCGGTCACTTGGTGGCAGGTGAATAGACTGCTGTTAACATCAATTTCTGTCTGGGACTCGTCTGTGTCAAGCATTAGATTAGTCTCGTCGCCTATAGCCCTTTGGACAACAGCGTGTTTGGTCGCGTTGTAATGCCGTTATCTCTCTTTCTCTCCCTCTTCTAATCTGGACACCTAACAGCCACCAGAGTAAGCGCTTCTGACAAGCTTGTGCGCAAATTGAATTTTTCTTCCCCTATCCCTTTCGATTTATAATTCCCTCTCTCGGCCCGACGAGCAAACTCAATTTCTGACCCTTTAGACAAAAGGCTGAGATAAAGCAATTAGTTTGTGATTCTGTGAGAGCTCCTGGCTCGGCTGACCCGACAGCGCCGAGGCACTAAGAGCCGCACAAACCGGGGTGACGGCGGTCACCGGCTGACAAATTCGGCCCTACAGAGATGAACTCGGAGTCACCGGCAACAAAGAGATGCAGCCCAAACGGAAAGGAAACTTCACTTTAACAGCATCCAGAGTCCAGACACTTTTTCTGATTTGTCTCACCTGTAAGTCTTTGATCAGCAGCGTGACCTCGACAAGCTGCTGCTTCGTTCTTTCTAAAGGAAAGTCGGGTTTTTCTGCACTTTCAGACTTTGAATTGACAATCTCTTAGTGCTCTGAAGCAACGTTATGATCAGCAGAGATCTGAGTGAGAAATGTTGAAGATAACAGAGAGGGTTTTCCTCCACATCAGCTGCTGTTTTACATAATACACTAAATAATTTACAATGGTAGATATTACATAAACATCAAGCCATACAAATAAGTAGCATTTAGTGGTGGGTAATTAGTGTTTTCTTATTTATTGTGATAAATTATAATAGGAATTTTGATAATTACAAATTAATAGTGAGGTTATTTTCACCATTTTCTCTGTTTCTGTTCAATAAGTTTTGAAAATAAGATTGAATGCAGTTCCTG
The DNA here is from genome assembly GCA_903067065.1 of Brachyrhaphis terrabensis. Taxonomy (NCBI): domain Eukaryota; kingdom Metazoa; phylum Chordata; class Actinopteri; order Cyprinodontiformes; family Poeciliidae; genus Brachyrhaphis; species Brachyrhaphis terrabensis. The sequence goes on from CAEGAG010185855.1 coordinate 39,549, forward strand.
TGTGCATCCCTTCATTCTTCTTTATGTGACTCATAAAGTAGCACAGAACTAATATGAATGTTTCTCAACAGCATTATTTGTTTTTGTGGGTCTATAATTGCTTTGTCATGCAGTTACCTAAAAAGAAGTAATAAGTTGTTCCTCATCTCTATTGTTGTTTTCATACAACATTGTGGTAAACCTTACGTCCATACTGCCGAGCCCCAGAACCATAAATCACTTTTATTACCATAAACTACTAATTTATAGCTAAAGAGAAGCAACTGGACATGTAAATGTTGTTTTTAGACAGTGATATGTATAAATAGAGGATTACTGCTTGGTTTGTTGTGATTTTGTATTCAAGATTATGACAGATGTTGGTTGAAACAAATTTATTATTTCCATTTACGTGTTTCATGGCTTTGATACTGTGGATCATTCTGCGTTGAATGTTGGTTTATCAAACCAAGGAGTTGACTGGTTTACTAATTATTTCTTAAAGGATTCAGTTTCGATGGTAGATTTTCTACAATGGTAAAACGTCTTCTGGAGTCCCCCAGGGCTCAGATTTGGGCCCCATTTAGTTCAGTATTTATGTGGATGAACTTGGTAGAACCTGATGCTAAATTTAATCTCTATGCTGATGATGCAATCATTTACTGTTGCGGATCCACCTTTGCAGAGGATCTGCAGATCACTTTTAATGATGTGGAACAACATCTTATAGACTTAAAAATGGTTTTAATTATTTCTAAAACAAAATAATTTTTTTCCAATGGTACATTTGATACCATTTGAAATACATGAGACTAGGAAACACAATCAGGAAGCTTTGTTGCCAGTATCTTGTTTTTTTTTTGCTGGTTCTGTTGATGTTCCAGTCAGCTGATGTTGGGGTAAACCTGCTTTAGATTCATTCAGAGCTTCTGTTGAATGAACAACCAAAACAATAAACTTGATCTAAACCGCTAAACTTCACTAAGTAGCTTTGCTACAGAAGTGGTAACAGACGAAATGAAACCTAAAAACAGTTTATAGCAGTAAAATTAACAACTCACTGCTCCATATCAAGGATTGAGGCGTAATAATACACATCAGTTTTATAACAGCGCCCCCAGTGGCTGGATGAATGAACAGGTTATAGGCTTGGTGAACTGCAGTTATTTAGCTTATTTTTCTTGTTTAATTTCTGCAACATGAAGCCAGAGAGGACCAGAAGTCGCCCGGTTAACACTCCAGCATGAGAATTAAATTTGGCCAAGGCAGGAGCAAACTGAACAGCGCAAAGGGAGGGTTTAGAGTGCCACACATGGCACGGGGGATTTGTTAAGAAACAGTTATCTGGCAGTCTGGCAGGACAGATATGGATGTAGCAGAACTGATGAGCTTCTCAGTCATTATCTGCCAGTGGAGAGCTCGGGGTTCTGGCTGCATTTTCTCCCTCCACGCTCTTATCTCTTCAGTATTGTTAAAGAAATAATTTTCTGCTCCTTCAGGAAGGTATTTCTAATGATTTCCCCATGAGATAATGGCTGAGTTGGTGCAGCGGGACGCCACTCTGTTGATGAGAATGCTGCCGCATGCCGGGCTGTGGGGGAGCGTCCATGTCAGAATGGTCACTGGGAATTATCTCTGTGGATGTTGGCGGTTTAACCACACAGAGTAAATCCTGTGGGCCCGGCAGCGCTATCTGCCCTGGCGCCGATCAGAGTCAAAAGCATGGGCAGCATGGGCAGAGCGCCCCGCTGCCGCTCTCTGCCAGGGAACCGTGAACCGTTTCCACAGCACACTGACACATTCTCTTTGAGCTGATCCAAAAGCGGCGCCGGATAATTTGCTGACCTGAAAGGGAATGTTTTCATAAATACAAATTCATCTTTTTACAATCCAAACCTCCATGATGTCTTGATGAAAGAGCCTCAAACGAGTCTCTGCAGGGACATGGAGTCACGTCTCTGGAGCCGGACTAGCTGGCTGACAGAGAGCCGCACTTTGTTTACATTTGACATTTAATGGCAGATCTGCTGAGAGCAAGTCTGCTGGGCCGGGTTTACCTTCACACCAGCTACAAATGTGCTTTCTAATGTCGAAAAAACACAATCACGCAATTGGCGTGTTTCTATTAAATTAGAAATAGAATTAAAATCAAACATGAATAAGTTTGTTCAGTAAGTCGTTAAAAACATCATCCTCCTACCACTTCCTGTGGTCTTCTTCTTTGTGGTTTCTGCCAGTAGTAACATCCTGTTGTTGATCATGTGACTCGTAAGGCAAAAATGTGTTTCCATTGCAGTGTTGTAAAATAAACCAAATTTGACACGGCCCAAAAAACCACCTCATCCAAGCAACTAAACAAAAGTTTTTTGAAAATTGGCGAGTTTCCATTAAAGCTGCAGTAAGTAACTTTTATAAAGAATGTTTGGTAACACTTTATTTGACAAATTGTGAATAAGACTGTCATGACACCGTCGTAAACATCATCTGACATAAATTTGTTATAAATTATTACTAATTAAACTTTAGCTTTAATAACATAAAGCTACATAATTTTTAAAGTTTAATCAGTAATACTTTTATAACAAATTTATGTCAGATCATGATTTCTTGGTTAATGTCAAGTTGTC